>VUQS01036959.1:5292-24135 GCA_015108495.1 Heterochromis multidens
TTCATAAATTTTTAAAAAAAAAAAAAAAAAAAAAGAAAAAAAAAATCGATTTTAGATGTTTTTCTAGCATCGTGACATGTTTAGGGTAAATATCTGGTACTATGGCTCTGTGAATAATGACAAAGAGAGAAGACAGATAGATGATGAAGAAAAAAGACCAGAGATGGTCCAAGAGAGGAGCTGGGTTTTTCTTTTTTTTTTTTTGCTTCAATTCTGCTCCAGCTGCATCTGTGTTGGACTTTCACCTGAGGTGGGGCTCAAGCAGCTCCACCAACACACAGTGACAGGGAACCAGGTGAGGCAAAGATAATTATTCAAACAGGTGTTTTTAGAAGAGATAGAGCCATTTGTGCCACAAAGTTTGGATGAATGTGTCCAAATGGAGTTTGTTTGAAAAGCTTCACATCTCTGCTTTAACTCTAAGGAGCCAGATGTTGGATTTGAAAACAGCAGCAATAAAAAGTATCATTGCATCCAACTGAAAATCAGATCATTTATATTTTTACATATAGAAAGTCTCGAGTCACCCTTCATTTCTTTATATTTTTCTTCGGAGGAGACTTCTTGAGGTGGTCTTGAGCAATAGTTCTCCAGGCTTTCTGAAGGTCAAAGTATTTCTTTGGACATTGGCTGCTTTTTCACTCATTTTCAGTCCAGTCCTTGTACCTGACCATTTTCAGAGGGATGTTTTTTGTTTGTTAAGCCACTTAACACTGACCCATGAATCATTCAAACATAAAAAGGAATCTAACTCAAGGAATGAACCATTGTTGTGTCTATACATAATAGGAAACTTAGCAATGAACCAATTTTAAATTGTACCTTTAGGGACTTTGTTACTAGCTGCTTGACACATAATCTGTCTGGCTTCTTTAGTTGAATCTACCAAAAATGCCAAAGATAACACAGGCATAAAATTGTATTTTTGCATGCAGAAAAGTTTTTGATTTTGATCCACCAGGTAGTACCATCTGGAAAGCACCTGATTGGCAGCAGCTTCATTTTTCAGCATGACATTGATCCCAAACACACTGCTGTACCTAAATAAAACAAAGCACACAATGGAGCACCATCAGTCATGGATTGGCCTCCCCAGAGCCCGGACCTCAACTTTATATAAGCAGTGTGGGATCATCTCGACAGAGAAAGGAACAAAAAGGCAGAAACATCCAGAAAACATCCAGCTTTGAATGCCCTTCAAGAAGCCTGGAGAACTATTCCTGAAAACTACTTAAAGAAATGACAAGAAAGCTGCCTCAGAGAGTTCAGGCTGTGTTGAAGAATAAAGGTGGTCATACCAAATGTTGATTTTCAAGCTCATTGGATTTGTATAAACTTTGTTTTTGCCTTATATACTGTATTTCCATGTATGTTTGCACGCATCAATAAGTCACTGCACCTGTTTCCCATTTTCCTAGTAAAATACAAAGAAATGAGGGGTGGCACAGTATTGTATTTTAAATATTAAGTTATTTAGTTATCGTTATTTTACCAGGAGGTTCTATTAAGATTAAAGTCTCGTTTAAAAGAGAGAGCTGGCTAAGGTAGCAGCCATACAAACTCACAACATATTTAAAATGCAACAAATACAACTTTGTGAAAAGTGAAAATCAGCTGAGATTCTCCCACAGACACAGAAATGGAGGACAAACATATTGCTTCTGTTTATGGGCAGCTCAAGGTCTGTGATTCCACTTTGCTTTTATATAGAGACAGAAAAAAAAGGAGAAGTCTTTGCAAAAAGTGAGCGAAATCTCAGGACTCAATGTGTTATTGTTACTCGATTCCAGCAATCGACTATGCTGTGGAACTAGCTTTCCCATTGGCTGATAGTGGAGAACATTGTGACTGTAACACAAGCTGTTTGGTCTGAACACATCACAACAAGTGACTATGAGTTAAATTATGTTTTCATGTATTTAAATCTACAGTGAAGATAACACGTGGGAGCCAGAAGAAAACTTGGACTGTCCAGATTTGATTGCAGAATTTCTGCAGTCCCAGAAATCAGCGCATGATGGAAAGAGGAAGGTGGCCGGAGAAGCAGAAGGAGACGACAGTAAATCAAAGAAGAAGAAAGACGATGTGAGTCCCAATTTTTTCCATGAGTTTCCTTTAATGCCAAGTTAATAAAAAAAAAAAATGAAAGGAACACTTAATCTGAAATACCAAAAAAGTCAGGATGTGAATAAAAACATGCTTAAAATGGTGTTTTCTCAGTTTAAACATGTTTTCTCTGTTCTGTTAAATATGGGTTTATGAGATTTGCAAATCATTGCGATATGTTTTAATTTACATTTTACACAGCGTACCAACTTTTTTGGAATTAGGTTTGTAATTTGTTGAGAACAAAATGACAGAAACCAAAATCACCAACCCTTTGAGGGCTGGATTCGTGCCTGTATGCACTCCCAACAACATTTGGGCATGTTTCTTCATGAAATGGTGGATGGTGTCCTGGGGGATCTCCTCCTAGACCTGAGTCTGTCATCAGTCAGCTCTTGCACAGTCTGTGGCACTATTTGACGGCATCAGATGCACCAACATGAAGGGGATTCAGTGGCTTCAGTGCCTTTATCATCCAGGACCTGCCTACACACTCTGGCCACGAGGCTGGGCATCGTCCTGCACCAGGATAAACCCAGGGCCCACTGCACCAGCTTAAGGTCTGACAACAGGTGTGAGGATTTCATCCCTGTACCTATAACAACAGTCAGGGTACCATTGGCTAGCACATGGAGGTCCCTCCCCAGATTATCACTGACCCACTTCTCCAGACTCTTTCACATCTATCACATGTGCTCAGTTTGAACCTCCTCTCATCTGTGAAGAGAACAGCGGTGGTGGACCTGCCAGTCGTGGTGTTTTTTTTGTGAATACTGGTCGAGCTGCAGAGTGCTGGGCTGTGGTCCCACTGAAGGACGTTGCCCCCTCATACTACCCTCATGGAGTCTTATTCTGACAGTTTGAGCAGAACCATGCAAACGAGTAGCCCACTGGAGGTCATTTTGTTGGGGTCTGGCAGTATTCTTCCTGTTCCTCCTCGCACATAAGAGCAGATACGTGTCCTGCTGCCGGATTGATCCACTTTGTGTAACGATTCATCTGCTGGTATCTCCTCCACACTATGGAGACTGTGCTGGGAGACACAGCAGGCCTTTCTGTGATGGTACGTCTGGAAGTGCCATCCTGCAGGTACTATCTCACACTACCAGGATACTAGATAAAAAACAATCCCTTTTTGGGGGTCGTCTGGTTGTTGCCTTTCCAGTGCACCTGCTGTCACTAACATTTGCACCAAAGCAGCTGAAATGGATTCATAATAGTTTATTTTTCCTAACTGGCTTTGTGTTTACTGTGATCATCACAAGTTCCCTTCATTTTTTTTGAGCAGTGTACTTTGAAAATTTAATGATCATTTTAGTCCTCTAAGCAAAAATGTCAACATTATAATGACAGAACCATTCACTGAATTATCAGCAGACTCTGCAGAGAAGGGCTCTGGTTTAAACCCAGGACCTACTAAAAATGTATTTTATGATTGGGTAAATTAAACCCTACTTCAGAATAACTGGTTAAAACTATTTCTCTCAGTTCTGATGATTTTTCCTCTGGGCATTCTGTATTTGGATGTATTTAAGTTGTTTAAGGTTTAAACAGTCGTATCTTGTTTCTTGATCCTCAGACAGAGAAGTTAAGGGGCTTTGCTCGAGGTCTGGATCCAGAAAGGATTATCGGGGCCACAGATTCCACAGGAGAACTCATGTTCCTCATGAAATGGTGTGTAAGTGCTGTCCCACATGTTGGGGAATTAAAATGTGCCTTTAAATGTGTTTCCGTGGTAGGTTAGTTGACTTTTTCTTTGCCGTTTTTACAGGAAAAATTCAGATGAGGCGGACCTGGTGCCGGCAAAAGAGGCCAATGTGAAGTGTCCGCAGGTGGTCATCTCTTTCTACGAAGAACGGCTCACCTGGCACTCGTACCCCTCCGAAGACGAGAAAAAGGATGAGAAAAACTAGCAAAGGGCAAAGGGGCAGGGGAAAAGAAATGTAGTTTTGAACTTCAGTGTACTTTCCATGAGGGAGGGGAGGGGTGGCGAGGAAGGGGACGGGCCAGAGACAAGCAAGACATCCCGGACTCATTAGTCTTTTTGGCGTAGTATCACTCATTCGATTCTACTTTTATCCAGATCAAATCTCCGTGTAAATATCCTTCAGATTTGCTTGACAAAAACCAGCTCAAACGAAACATAAAACAAAGCAGTGTTAATTTTCCCCTCACCAGGCTTTCACCGTCCTTTCCACATCTGGCTCATCTTGCTATGACATCGTATCAGTGAGGTGATGTTTTCATTTCTTTAGCGTGCCCTTGTTTTTACTCGGTTCATCTGCGTACTCCGGGGCAAAAACTGTGTTCATCTTAGCCATTTCCTTAGCACCCGTATTGATGTACGGTTATGAACAACTTCTGTAATAATTTGTTCTTTGGTAATCTTTGTAGTGTTTGTCACGTCTTGCTTGTCGCTTTTGGAGAATAAACCACTTTTTGTTACAGTGGTGTCGTGGTACTTTAAATTTTAAGACAAGACCTCTCAGGACAGCCTCATATTCCAGTTAATTTATCAAACTGATTAAATATCTGGTTTTAGTCCAAGGTAACCTGTCTGTAGGCAAAGGGCCAGAGTTTTGGTACCTTAAGTTTTCAGATTCTGTGGTCTGAGTTCATTTGAACAGGATTTGGATATGTGTAGGTAAAAACTCACTGTGAACAGAAAAAGTTGGATTGCATTTCAACAAATGCAATAATGTAATACCGAGACCATCAGACAGAACAAGCGTAAAACTCGCTGTAGCGACCCCTTGTGACAAGGGAACATCCAAAAGTAGCTTTTGTAATATTAAATATGTTCAGATATTCAAACATGGTGAGCGCATATGCATAAACTCTAAACACTATTTTAGACAGTTTTTTCCTACTCTGTGTCAAAGAGAGCGGACATTCCTAATATGATCATCTCAGGCACAGCAGTCCCACCCACCTGCTGTTTAAATAGGACATGATAAGCTATACAAAACTAAACTTAAAACACAAGTACATGGAGGTGGTGAGTTACTCTGTCAGCTCTACAGAAGTATACAAAAAGAACAATTACGCAGTTATTTACAAGATCCCATATGCTTGTCAATCTCCTGGAGGCAGGCAGGAGGTTGACAGCTTGGCATAGCATCCCTTACGGGTCTGTTGTGGTGAAGAGAGCTCAGCATGAAGGCAAAGCAGTTGATTTATGTTCCTACCCTCACCTATGTCCACCTATAGCTCTGGGTAGTGCCCGAAAGAATGAGATCGCAGATACAATCAGCCAAAATGAGCTTCCCCTGAAGGGTGTCTGGCCTCAGCCTTAAAGATCGGGTGAGGAGCTCAGTCATTCAGGGAGGGGCTCAGAGCAGAGCCACTGCTCTTCAACACTGAAAGGAGCCAGTTGAGGCCTCTTGAACGCATCCCAGGTGAGGTGTTTTAGGCATGTCCTACAGGGAGGAGACCCTGGGGTAGACCCAAGAAACGCTGGAGAATGATATCTTCTCAGCTGGCCAAGAAGAGCTGGAGGAGTTGGCTGGGAAGAGGAGGTCTGGATGCCCATGCATAGACTGCTGCCTCTGCGATCCAGACCCAGAAAAGTGAATAATAGATGGATCTTCTATTATTGACTCAACATTGAATTTTTGACATTCCACATTGAAACCTTGTTTGCAAGGGGCAGCCAATCAGAAAAAAAGGAGGCTTAAAGGGAGGGATGAACTGAGGGGCTGGTCAAATAAGTTAAATAAGGATTATTTTGAGCTGTGGATCAAGCAAAGCTACTCTAAAAGAAGCCAAGAATGAAAAAAATAAGCTGGAAATGAACCCGAGGTGTCCACTTTACAGTCCTGGCGTTTTCTCAGTTATCGACTAACTTCGCTGACTGGAGCCTGAAACATGGACAACTAGAACACAAGAGTCACCGGTGAAAATAAAAACACTTTATTAATCAATAAAAACAATTCTTGATTGCCAGCAAATATCTCAAAACGGAGGGAACTACATCTAAACTCAAAGCAGAGGGTGTGACTGTTAATGGAGACGTTTTTAAACAGACTACATAAAATCATAACAAACACAAACATGAAAATATTTACAGAACAAGACAGACAAAAAAAGTGCACTAAGTAGTAGCAGTACTAAGTAGTTGGTGTTGCACTGGGTTACACTGAAGTGAATGTTAACCAGAGGTTCATGCCTGAATATCACATTTAATGAGGACATTTCTCCGTTCAAAACAGTTTTTTTGGACATCATCTTAATGTTGTGAGTTCTGTTCAGCCTCTTGGAAAAAGTACTAGCCTATCTCCTATCTCAGCTGACATAACTGACCTATTTTTATTTTTTTAAAGAAGGTGATATAACACATGTACTGACAAACTTCATTCAAATAGACAAGTAATAGCACTTCTACTTTGAGAACTTTTTTTTTTCCTCTCTTCGGTTCTCAAAACCCTTAAAAGTGAAGATAATGTAAATAAAGGCATTCAAATCAAAGTGGCCATGACACGCACCGTCATTTCACACATTCGAGTCACTTTTGTGTCACGTTATCACTCGTGTGGCTCACTCTGTTATCAACACAAAAACTTAAAAAAAACCAAAAAGCAAAAAAAAAAACAAAAACCGTAGGATTTGTAAAATTTAAGCCAACAGCTCGGCTTTACAGCAGTTTAAAAAAATCCTCAAGTGGCTTTCCGTAGAGTTACGACGACGTATCAGGGCCATTTAAGGTAAAACAAAATATAAGGGGCGGGGGGCAAATTTACAATAAAAAACTCGCAGTGGTTTTTTTTTGTTTTTTTTAAAGTCAAGCAACCATATCTATTTTTTCCCATAAATTTCCTGTTTTTGTTCTTGCCAATTTACAACTTTAATCTAAAAAAAAATTTTTTTTTTTTCTGGTAAATTTGCCAGATTTATCCTTGTAAATTTACAACTTTATTCAAGTTTTTTCTCACTGATTTTCAATTTTTTTTTCTTTTGATTTTACGTGTTCTTTTCTCGTTAATTTGCCACTAGTTTTCTCTGAAATTTAAAATTTTTCTAATGGAAATTGTCAGTTTTTTTCTCATGAATATGCCTATTATGTTTTCCTAAAATCTCATTTTTTTCCTCTTAATTTTCTCATAAATTTACCTTTTTTTCCTCTTAATTTGCCAAGTCTTTTTCCCATAAATCTGCTAGTTCTTTTCATGTAAATCTGCCAGGTTTTTAAATCATAAATTTGTCAGATCGTCCTTGCACATTTGCCATTTCTTTCTGTGTAAGTATGCCAGTTTTTTGTCATCCTTTGCTCTGAAATTTGTGATTTTTTTTCTTAAATTTTATGACTTTAATCTCAAACACTCATGTTTTTCCTCAGAATTTCACCCCACCTTTGCCCAGCTTCTTAAATTTTTTTCTCCCTTCAATAGCCCTAAATACACTGTTGTATTTAACATTTGGCGAGTAAGTTACTTAAAAAGGAAGTCGCTACACCCCAGCATCAACTGAGCCTGCTTTTTGTTAATGCTAAAAATGGGGCATCCAAGAAACTTACTAATAACTTCAACCCACGACTGCCTAGAGTTGGTTTTAATAATGCACTACTCTTCGGAGCTCCTGGCCCGTCACAGTTATCTTGAATTCCTCTTGTAATTACAGGCTCAGAGTTTTGAAATCAACAAAAAGGGTGTAGACTTCTATGTAAAGCTGATGTGGCTAGACCTATAACCTTGTTATACTACAGATTATGAACAGTTAATAAGAGCCTTCCTAAACGCAGCTCCCGTATTTAAACCTGCAGCGAAGGAATAGCGACAGACACGGCAAAATGCATACAGCCAAGCCTTTTAAAGACAAATTACAGTGCTATGTATAATTTATAAGGAAGTCGATACATTTTGCAATGCAGTGTGCCTCCTCCCTAAATCTGCTCCTCTTCAAAGACTTCACCTCCAGGCCTCTTTCAGTAGTGGCCAGCGTGGAAACGCTCTCAGCCTCCCACTCCTCTGATCTCAACATCCACCTTCCATACATCAAACCCAATCTATTTATGGCCTTCTAAACTTAGATGCCACCTGACTCGAAAACTGGAACCTACAGAATTAGAGTGCAGTGTTGGAGCATTTAAGATGTATACAGATCACGTGATGTGCACCAAATACAACCTTTGGTTAGTATAGGTGTTAATTGGCATCCTAAAATAATGGACTTCCTTTTAGCCTTTGGTATCTAAACTCATACAACCATAGATGCGGTTCTTTGCAACTTAAAAGCCTCAGTGACTATGAAAAATCACCAAAAGTCTCCAGGGTGGGATGTGAGCTGATAGTCCTTTAAAACCTTCGGTGCATAGGTATTCCAACCATCCTCGACAGTGTTCTTGTACTCCCACCAGTCCCTTCTTTCACCCTCCTCCATCCTCAGTGGTTTGGTGCAAAAGGATCAAGAGCAGCTAAATTTTTTTTCTTCCTAATAGCTCGTTTTATGTCCTTTTATATCCCTCTTCTCCTCGTCTAAATAATTAAATCTCAGTACTCGAACGAAGAGCTACTTCTGCGTCAAAGTTGTTTCCAGGAACAAAAATCGTAGGAACAGAATGAAACAGGAGAAACTAATGCAGGAAGAGTAGTCAACAATGCCATTTTTCTACTCACCACAATCTTCTTAAAGGAAAAAAGGACATCTCTCTTGCGTCTGCAGAAATCTTTCTTACTGACTTAGCAAAGTGATAGAATAAACAGCAGTTTGTCCCCCCTCACTTCTTTTTGTCCTTCTGTTTTTTCTCTGGCTTTCGGTTCTGCTCGGCGGTCGTCACGCCACGGGGCATGATGAGCACGCTGCCATCACCACTGTACTGCAGCGAGTACTCGCTGGGAGGATAGGGCCGGCCCTCCTCGTCCCGCAGCTGAGTGAACACCTCTTGGTACAGGCTTTGCATCTTCTGCTTCATCTGCCGGATGGAGCGAATGAATTCCATCTTCTCCTTCAGCAGGCGAGACTTGTCGCGCCTCAGATCTTGGACGCCCTGCTCCAGCTTTATGATGGTGTCCAGCTTGCGTTTGCGGCAGTTCTGGGCCGCCATTTTGTTCTTGCCACGCCTGCGGATGTCGCGGATGAGGGCCAGCTGGGGTTCGCTTAGGTGGTGCTTGGCTAGGAGCTCGTTGAACTCTTCCACAGGCAGGTTGATGATCTTGTCGTTGGAGAAAGGGATTTTCATGGCCCGGGCTCTGCGCTCATCACGGCTTGAGTGCTTGTCGAGCAGGTCCTGAGGAGGCTGAGGCTTTGAGTTCTGTTTGTCACGGACAGTCTTCTTCCCGACTGAGATAGGGAGCTCAGGGTGCTCAGAGAAGGCAGAGGAAAGCGGCAGGTTGTAGGTATGATTATGGCTGATGCTGTCGAGCTGAGGGAGGGTGTGGAACTGAGAGGGGTCCTGATAGCTCATACGGCAGAGCTTGCTATACCCGGGCTGGTAACCTCCAACAGCGCCTTCCTCCGTCTCTACAGTGGCTACCTCAGAGTCGGTGCTGTAGCCCACAGCTCCTTCTTCCGAGAAAGTGGCAGAAGTTGAAGAGGAGGAAGCTGCAGATGAGCAGGAGGTTTCTGAGCTGCTTGGGGAGGCCGGGCTGTGGCTGGAGTCCAGGGAAAGACCAGAATCTGAGTCAAGCTCATCCTCCAACTGGGACGCCTGGGCCTGACTGAAGCCCTCCTCCATGGCGAGGTCCAGCAGACTGATTTCGTCAAGCATCGACTCCTCCAGCAGGGTGCTGAATGGATCAGGCAGGACAGGCGTGGAAGTAACGTTGTTACTGGAACCGTTTATGTGTGGCGGGAGAAAGATCCCTGTCAGGTTGGTGGCTCCGAACGTGGAGTTGATGTTAGTGGAGTTGCTGGAGGAGGGTCTGAGTGTGGCGGTTCTTGGGGCAATGCTTGCAGAGTCAAGCTGGGGGTTGAAAATCTGGGGGAAGTCTTGGCTGCAGCTGGGGAGGGAAGCCTGATGAAGGCTGACATCCTGGTTTATTGGCGTTGAGCGAGTAGAAAGTCCAAAGTTTCCCGCAGTGTTTGACTCAGGTGTCCCACTTATAGCACTTGCGCTACTTGAATTGGTTTGGAGCGAAGTGTTGTTCACTTCCATTGCCTTAAAACAGAAAGATTTTAAAGAGAAAATGGCATTATTTTTAAACAGTGTTAAATCATTTCAGTATTTGAAAGTACAGATAATTTAGACCTGAGACTGTCTGCTCTTATAAAATATACTTCAAAGCCATCATGAGGACAAACAAAACCATCTTACTTGTAGCTCCATGATGGCCATGATGTCTTGCCACTGCTGCTCCAGGTCTAACTGTGGTTCTGCTGAGGGTAGCTGTGGCACCAGAGGGAGGCCCTGAGATGTAGAAGGAACTTCTTCATTGGAAACAGCAATTTCTGGGCTGACAACTGGGGCTGGAAACTGATTAAAAACATAAATATTATTATTTTTTTTTTTAAAAACATGATTTTACATGATATTTAGCTTATTGTGCCATTTTATTACATTTTATTTTATTTAAGATATTTGATTGTAGGTTGTGTTTTATGTTTTGGCTGCACTAAAGCAAGAATTACTCAACTTTTGGGAAAAATAGCAGTATGTATCTCATCAGTTGAATTCAAGGCATACTACTTAAACTGCTCTAGCCTGCCTTGAATTGCTGCTTCCTCTGGAAGCCTCTTCTCTACCCACCTCCACCCCAACTCCTCAGACTTGTCAATATTACATTTGCTTTTACTGATGGCTGCTCTGTTCTGTACCCTAGTTAGTGATTCCTGCTGCTGCTGTTCTCACTGCCGTAGGCTTTACACACATGCATGTGGGAGGGAGGGGAAGGAGCGATGCCGCCAAATAAGAAAAGTATGTGGTCATGACAATTTCAACAACTTTATGTTGTTACCTCAGCTTCTTCTCCAAAAGGGAATGTGGCCTCCAACAGCCTCAAGCATTCTTGTAGAGACAGTGAAGTCTGTGAGCCGAGACCAGGGAGCTGGTAACACCGAAAAAAAAAAAGAGAAGAAAAAAAAAGTTTTTCACAAGTGAAACTCTTATTTTTTATTTTGTTCAGACAAAGTAGCTTTTCACACACAAATCAAGATCATTCATATGAATGGTACTGGAGATTGTCGTCCTCCATCATAAGCTCCTTAAAATGGAACCATTATTCTGTGTGTATACCAGGACTTTCCTCACCAAAGACATTCCTAGTTGACAAGTAGTTGCCATTTTAGGCCAGCAGTTCTTAAACTGTGGGGCAGACAACCAGGGGAAAAATATGGAGTAAAACTAAGTTAATTGAAGGTCGGCTTTTTACTGCATATTCAAAATTCTGGCACCTGCCAAAAAGTTTGTAGCCATCCCCTCAGAGGAAAACCACCAGGAAATAGAAAAAAATATAATAAAAATATTTTCAACCAGCTGTTTTTAAGTGTTTTTGGGGGCTTCTGAAGTGCCAGAAAAAGTTTGAGAACCACTGTTTTAGGTAATTTGTTAACTCTTTGTTACACCTTCATAATATTAATTAATTTACTTACATATATGGTTTTTTTTTTGGGGGGGGGCATCAAACATTTTTTTTACTTCCAGTGAGGAGAAGAAAATCTAATCAACACTTACATTACACAGAAGTACAAAACAGTAGTAAAGTTTAAATATAAAAATATACATTTTGCAAACATTAGGAAGTCTCTTTGCAACCAGCAAACTATAAACTATACACTAATCTATAAAAACAGGTGTTTTAGCAACCAGCAAAGAGACTTCCTAATGTTAGAGTAGTCCGCTATGGCTAAAGTTAGGCTACCTGCATGTTTAAAAGGATAAGCCATGCTTGAGGTTCACAAGTGATTAATCTGAATAGTTTGCAGTCACCTTCATGGCGTCATCCTTTACCCTCTTTAAATGATCTCACATTTTGGATTTCCAGCTCAACGACCATGCACATGATCCTGTCAGTTTGTGACTGAGTCACCATTTTCTGTTGAGTTTGAAGGTTTTATTTTCCTGCAGCAAACCAACCAATTCAAACTCAGTCATGTCTTCTAAGTGACTAACATTTTCCCGCCTTCTAGGCAGCAAAAATGTTTACAAAATGCAACATATAAACAAAGGATAGACTTTGCTAATACAAATCAGGAGATCTTTAACAGCACACGGCCAGACTTTTTAAAAATATTTTTAGTTGTTTTGTTTCACATCACAAGTGAACTGCACCATGTTCTTCTTGGAAGCAGACTGAGACCCTCATTTTTAGAATGCTCTCCTTCTTTGAGCTTTCACACCAGCCCAAATTAGCCCAAACAGTTTAAGGCTGAAAGCACCCGACATTCTGACAGTCTAGTTCAGGGGTGTCAAACATGCGGCCCATGGGCCAGAACTGCCTCGTTAAAGAGTCCAATGTGGGAGGAAAAAAAGGCAAAAATTTGGGACGCTTCACAGTATTTTGTCCTTAAGAAAGGATCACGTTATGAGAGTTGACTTTATCTAAGCCAGAGGTCTGAGCAATGATCACTTTTACAGCCTTCTTACTAACAAAGACATCACCTATAGCATGCAAGACTAGTCCAAAATAAGTACCAGATAAACTATAAAAACAGGTGTTTTTTTTTTTTACTTTTAGTTTCATTACATATCAGATAAACGAGGGGAAAAAAAACAAAAAAACAAAAAAACATTTTCTGTGACAGAAAATTTCTGTTTTATTTTACAGGACAAAGTCCAGGAAATAAGCTGCCAATATTTTTTCTGTAATTTTACAATGCTGTACTTTTACCATGGTGCCAGTTTCCTTTAAGTTAATATTGCAGCAGCATTTCTTTGTAATGTGGAAAAACTGAGACATATTGTTAGGAATGCACTTACTTTTCTAAAGTATGTGCTCACCATCGGTTTTATAAGAGGATAGTTTATTAAATATGGGTCTTTTGAGAATGAACTTAAACTTCTTGGCACTAAAAGAAAGGGGAATAATTTTGAGATGTTATTTAATAGGTTTTTAGGAAATAATTAGGAAATGGTGTGGCCCACTTAAGATCAAACTGGGCTATATGTGGCCAACAAACTAAACTGAGTTTGACACTTCTAAGTCTAGCTGCTGAAATTTTAAGGTCTAAACAGACATTTTTATAATCTCTCATTTGTTTCTTGCACTATTAATGCGCAGTTAGTTAATACTCTGTATTTGTCAAGTCAATCCACAGCTAACGCATCCAATTAATATTTAAAACAAGTTTCTTTTGCATTTGATTTCTTCATCAGTTCGTATAAACACTGTGCTTGACATTATGCATGTGTGTGCACTAGTACTTTTATGATATGATTGTGAACTGCCTCTGGTTCATTGGAAAATTCTCTGGGATGTGAAGCCTTAAAATAAATGTGGTACAGTCGTGCGTGTCTTTGTGAAATGAACTCATACCTTAATCTAACTGCAGCGGCTTGATTTGCTTTATATTACTGGCTAGTGTGACTCAACAACGAGATGATGCTATTACCTACATGCTGACTGATTTTGATTGTGAGCACAAATTTTTAAACCTGCTATGTCTTAGGCAAGTGGGGCAAAGAAACTAAGTGAAAAGTCTCTACATTTATAAAACTAATACTGAGCAGAGAGAATGATCTCTTATCACCAGTGTGCAGCTCCCATTTTTAAGTTTCCTTTTTATGTCGTACAAGGCAGGCAAATGTCCCACCTCTAACTGAAAACAATAGCATATAAAGAAGGTTTTAGTGTTAACAAACCTGCTCAGGAATGCTCTCTCCAGTCTCTCCATCCACTGGCAAAGCCCCTTGCAAGTTTACGCCATTTCTCCAGCTCTCTTGTTCCTCATTCCTGTCTTTGTTCTCCTGTGGGCTGGGCTTCTCCTCCTCGTTTTCCTTCTGACGGTTGCTGTAGTTGAACACTTCTCTTCCTGCGCCAAGGTCGATGTCCTGTCGCCATAGGATGTCAATCAAGTCAATGTCCTAAAAAAAACACAGAGCAACCACTGAAAAATGGCACTATATAGAGAAGAAAGGTACTTTAATGGCCACGTATTGACTCTCAACATATTTGGACTATGCATGACTAAAAATATGACCTAATTTATGATAAGTGGGCACTTTTTTTTTTTTTTTTTTAACATTTTATATAAGCCGTTTTATTTGAAAGTGGAGCTCATATAACACATATCAGATGACGTAACCATGACATAAACACTTGGGCACGATGGTTATCACGTGATCAGAAAGAAGTCTTGTTTTATTGCAATCCAATAATGGCTGTGTGACCTCGATCTCCACAGTATCAATATGGCCATTGTGTGCCTCGAGTATGTCACATAATAGTTAACGTGACAAATAACAACAAACATGAAATTTTATTAACACATGAATACTAAATGTAAAAAAAATAAAATAGTATTGTTATAGTCTCCTTTGTTCCATTTTAAGGAAGTAAATCGGGGGGAAATGACTGCCGTACATTTCAAAGTTGGACAACGTTAAATGTGGCCAGAACCACAGCTGTAATAAATGTGACTCAACTGGTTCGACTAAAAATATCTCACACTGATAAAAGACCTGGGGTGGACGCTGTTAAAAGATTATTAGTCACCATAAAGATATGTTTTTTGAAATGGAGCTAACTTGTGTTTATTTTTAGTAAAAATAAATATCAGATTGATTAATGCATACATACAATGTTTTTAGGTAACAAAAAAGCTTTTCTTTCTACATAAGTTTTGTTTTTATTTTTATTTTTTTACTTTGGTAGGTTTGTCTGCTCCTAAAATAGGCCATTCACAACATAAACAAACTCATTTTATGTGGTTTTATATGGCCTATATATAGATTTGATATTTACTATACTTATTTAAGCTATTTTGCTATAGGCTGTTTAATTTTTGGCTGCTGTAACAAATTTCCTAATTTTTGGGATAAATAAAGTACATCTTTTTTTATAGCATAACTCATATCCATAAAAAGAGGCATTTCCCCCAACTTTCTGATAGATGCTTTCCAGGTGAAAACATACCTCTTTGGTGAGGTCGTCATTGCCATCCCTGTTGCCCTGCTCCTGGTTGCCCTCTGGGGCCACAGCTCCCAGGCTGCTGTCCGCTGTGTTCAGACTGTACGTGGATTCAGGCGCTCCACTTCCTCCCCTCATGGCCGGGGTAGCGTCAGGGTTGTTAACGTCCTCTAGGCCGGCCCCATTGTCCAGGGTGATGGTGGGGCTGGACTGGCTGCTGGCAGACACCACAGTATCAGAGTCACGATGCACTAGCCAGGTGTTGAGCTCGGTACTGGGCACGAAGAGGCGATCCAGCTGGCGCACCTGGTTTAGCAGCCGTCGAGTGGTGAAGAAATGGTCGAGGTCCACACTTTTTGGATGGATGCCATAGCCGTCCAGCGTGTTGCGCAGGTTGTGAAACTGTGTCTGGGTGTAGGCTGAGCTAGGCCCCAGGATGATCTCTCTCAGTGGGGGCAGCTGACTGCTTAGGTAGGTGTCAACGTCCACCCGCACCCCAATGAGACTCAGAAGGATGGTGAACTGAATCAGGCCCTCTGTGAAGTACTTTTTCAGGTAAAGCATTTCTTTACAAAGGAACAAAAGGTGAAAGTAAAAAACAAAAACAAAAAGGGGGCCAACTTTCTTGGATCAATGCTTCTCCACTACCACTAAAACACTGAGACAGATACATGAACATAAAAACCAATTAAATATACAAAGGGGGGAAAGGCTGCCAGCAGGATTATCTAAGTCAAAAAGCTGTATAAGATCCAAGATGAGGTTTTCACTTCTTAGAGAGTCCAGTTTAAACTCAAAGCTCTCCTCTTCATAAGAGTCTCATCTTCCCATTCCTGGCAAAAGTGAGAAATGAAATTTGTGTTAATGCTCTTTTGCAATAAAGTTCAACATTACGATGCATTCAGCCCTGAAGCACGCCAAGCCTTACCTACCTACATTTGCATTAAGCACATGTTAATGAAAAACAGGGCTTGCTAGCCCACTGCAACCACTCCATCCTCTAAAGACTAAATAAGTGATGTCGGCTCGCAACACGCAATGCCTCCTCATTGCTGGACATTCAGCAGCCCAGAGATGGTGAACACAGAGCTCCAGGCATCACCCCACCCTAGACAGGACAACTACTTCTTGTGGGTGCTGCTGAAGGTGAATGAGAGAGTCCAGAAAGCTCGCTGGGCTGCTAGCATACGCACCAATGTTAGGTGGATGGCACGGTCCCTCCCTCCTTTCGTCCTTACGACGGTAGCTGTTAGCTGCCCTGTGTTTTAAAACCCGGCTACCGCTGTTACGCATTACCTTATTACACAAGACAAAGAAGCTGTGGTGTGTTTTATCCGGTTAACCTTAAAAAAAGACAGCTTTCTCTGTTTATATTTTAATTTTAGGACTGCCTACTTCCGCTGTAGCTAGCATCAAACAATCTCCCTAGCAACAAGTGGTGAAAAAATGATTGACAGACGGCACAGCCATTCACAAGCTTTCAGTGCAGCAACGACATATGATTCCAGCAACTCTTGGCCAATAAGAATAGGGCAAGGGCGGGGTTTACAGAAAATGCTCAACAACTATTGGAACTCAAAACGTACACTGTGCTAGCCTTATGAGCTAGTTTGCTACTAACTACCTAAACAATTCAGCTAGTTTTAAAAAGTAACTTAAACAAGATAAACCACTGCATCCGGTTATTCACCCGTAAATATCACTTTTATTCATTTACCTGCCTGCTAACATTAGCTTGCGCCGTAAGTCACTGCGGTATCCCCGCACGGTATTAGTTATTTAATTTAAAACCTCTTGATTTTAATACTTACGCATGAAGATTTTGTAAGTGTGCCTTCATGCCCCAAAGTCAGCTAAGAACAGTAACAAGTCCTGTTTCATTAAAAGTCCCACAGTGATGCCAGATACAGCACTCTCCAGCCTTTCCTCATTGAATGGCCCACCATGACTTGCAAAATTGCTAGCTGGCCCGGCTAGCCTAGCAGCGCCGCTTGACACCAAAACACGCTTTCACACAGAGCATGCGTAGAACATTCTAGTGGCAAGCTTTCATCAGCCGACTGAAAATTCCCCCCCGCTGGTAATCTTCCACGGCTGTACGACGGCAAAATAATAATAATTAAATAATAAAAAAACCCTTAAGGCCCTGGGTAAGGGGGAGGACATGTAAGGAAAACTTAGAGGAAAAAAAAAACAGCTTTTTTTCTTTGCAAATTTTCCGTAAATTTACGAGAAATAAAGTAATGTTACTAGAAAAAAAAAAAAAAGTCAAAATTACGCGAAGAAAAGGGGAATTTACGAGAAAACAAACTGGCATATTTACGAGAAAAAACTCGCAAAGTTTTGAGAAAAAAAGCGCACGGATCGCCTCACTTTTCGAGGTTCAAGCTGGGAAGAAATTAATGGGTTATTCTACAATTGCAGGACATTTTCTGCCCCACCCATGAATTTGAAAATAATCCATGCACAAAATACTAAAACATACGTCTGCTGTGTAAAATTACACCTGTCCTGAGACAAAATGTAAACCTGGTTGTTGAAAAAGCGGTTTCAAAATATTATTTAAAATACAAAAGAGCTCTTGAGAACCCCACAAAATGGTATTTTCTTTTGTCCCAACTTCGTAATAACCGAATTGCATGTCAGATATAACAGTTAAAATAAGTTATAAATCATTTTTTTGTTTCGATTTTATTACCACATCTCTTATAACTGTTAAACCATTTTTCAACATCAACATAATTTAAAGGACAGTAATTATCCACTTCCAGTTGTGTCCCACAACATATGTGCAACCCTGTTACTGAAACCTATTTAACCTGGAAAACGAGACAAAATATGATAAAGAAGTGATGGATATGGATAGACCAAAGGTTACTCCTCTCTGATATATTTTGTATTTTTCCAATCCTTTCTTGCATTGGGACTGTCTACAAAGTGCAGCACCGACATACATACAGAAATACACCAATTACATACATATTAAGTAATAACTTTGCTGTCATACAGTGTCGTTTCCCCCAAAATACAGCGCCCCCTCCACTGTGCTGTCACATGGCACTGCTGGAGATATTGAGGGAATCACTTTCTTATATGTGGTTATAGCACTTTTCAGCTACATCTACTGTTTTTTTCCAAGTGTAGTCTATTTTTCATGGTCCATGCAGTTCCTTGACTAATAATACGCCTTTACGTTTTTCTCCTCATACATTTATGAGCATTTTTTTTGTGCAAATTTGCCATTTTTCTCTTATATTTGCCATATTTTTCCTCATAAATTTGACATTTTTCCCCTGATATTTGCCAGTGCTTTCTGGTAAATTTAAAACTTTAATCTGGTAAATTATGATTTTCAATATTCAGTTTTTTCAATTACAGTGAGTCTCGAAAGCAAATCAATGATAATCAATTAAATTAAACAAATATTTAGGTTTGTTTGGTCCCTTTGCACTTATAATCACAAATAAAAGTCAAAGCATATTTGACTGTTATATGTGTTGAATACACTGAAATAAAAAAACAAAACAAAACTTAATAAACCAGAAAGTTTTGGCAAACATTAGAATGGTCTTGAGCCATTTCTAATGAGGCTTCTGTGAACAGTAGATAGATCACCCTCAGGTCCTGTGTCAGGTCTTTGCTGGATTTTATCCTGTTTCTTAAGGAGATGACTTTCAGATACTGTTCATCTGCTGTAGATAGTTTTTTTTTTTTTTTTTTTTTTTTTTTTTTTTTTAAT
>VUQS01036963.1:4262-26494 GCA_015108495.1 Heterochromis multidens
TGTTCTGTCAGGTGTGTGTGTGTCTCTCTCTCTCTCTCTCTATATATATATATATATATATATATATATATATATAAAAAAGGCTTTGCTGATGATTCAGGACTCAAAACATACAAAATTAGCTTGTCTGTAGGATTGTACATAATATTGCCACATTCTGATATATACAATATACAGCTCTGTCTATGCAGAGGTTTACCATGGACAAATCACACATTTTGATGATTACCGAAGTGAAAAAAATAAGCCCCTGCAGCAACAGACAATAAAGATGTTAATTCACAAAGGCATTCATTTAATTTGATTAAAAACAATACATAAAGATACATAAAGATTGAATGTGGTCACAGTTGACAAAGTCAACACTGTTCAGCAAGAACAGATACATCACCTTTCTTGCTCCTTTTTAAATTCAGATCCATTTGAAGCACAAGAAAGATTTAGTTATTTGTAACTTGTGTCTTTATTGTTAGGTTAGGTTGCTCAGTCCACCAGACTTGGTACCTGAACTAAAAAGATGCTTAGTATTTGTACCTGCAGCCACATATATCCAAGACACGGCACTAGTTCCACTATGTTTCATACGTGTCCTCATTTCTGTGCTACAGTTGGGTCTTTATCGCAGGTGTGTTCAGTACTTTTTTCAGATCTCTACACATTTCTCAGATTTCTGAGATTTCTGTGTGTCCTGAAGTTCTTCACAAAGGGGTCACTGGTGTGTTTTCACCAGCATAAGCAAGCCTTTTTACTCAGACAAGATTTATTTCTGTAATAACATACTGCAGAATTAAAGGCCACCACAATGAGATCCACAAACTGACACACCCTGGTTGGTCAAAAGCATCAGATATACAGTACGTTGCACAAATTCTGATTAGATGACTAAATAAAATATACTCATTTGTTTGAGTTAAATTATTAATAAAGGGTTATTGTCAGTGGACAGTTCCTAGATGCCTTATATCTGTACAGTATATCAAAGTGTACCTTTAGGTTTTTATCTACAAAGTACATTTTGTACTATCTTCCGCCTCTTTTTTTTGTTTGTTTCACATTTTTTTTATTTTTGATGCAGAGGTTCTGAGACAAAACAGATTTTTAATTCACAGTATGATAAATAAAGCATGTTGCAATTAATGAAGGAAAGTAATGGTAAAAATGGAAATGCACACTCGATGAATAGCACTGACACAAAGAAAAATATAAATTTATTCTGTAACTATTTGTAGTTAGTTTTCAAATAATGTAATGTTTCTATTATATCTGGTTATATTCTGGCTATATTCTATATTCTGGTATCTATCTATAAATCTATCTAATTACTTATTTTTACAAAGGAAATGCAGCTCATTTGGGTTGTAAAACTTTCTCCGGAGACAAATCTCACACTTCCAAATGATTTCTGAGATCAAGGTTCAGCATTTATGTGAAATCCTTGAGATAATTTATTAACCCTGTTAATCTCAGGGCAATATGGAAGCTTTTATTGAAACTTAGGCTGCACAGCAAATGTTTCTTTAACAGTCAAAGACTGGATGACATTTTCAAACATGCCATCAACATTCACAGTAAAATTGGCAGAGAAAGGTGCTTATCTGGGGTGGACATGTTACCATTAGCAGAAAGTTAACTTATCTCTTTCTGCACAGTATGGACTTCAAGGTCACTGGGCCTCACCGCGTTTCTTATTTTGATCGTGCAATAAAATTTGATATACAGACCACTAGCGGGTGATTGGAATGGTCTGGGAGGAATCATCTGCTTCTGAATGTGAATAAGATCAGAGAGATGGTGATCAACTTCCGAAGAAAGAGGACCGCTAAACGACCAGTGTCTATCCTAGGACAGGATGCTGATGTGGTGGAGGAGTACAAGTACCTGGGCGTCCATATCGACAACAGGCTGAACTGGAAGCCTAGCACAGAGGCTGTATATGAAAAGGGGATAAAGGCTCTACTTCCTAAGGAAGCTGAGATCTTTCAATGTGTGCAGATTTTCCACCAGGCAGTTGTCCGGAGCACAGTGTACTTTGCTGTGGTCTGCTGGGAGAACAGCATCAGAGCTGGTGATGCCAACAAACCGAATAACCTGATCAGGAAGGCTGGCTCTGTGATTGGCTGCAAACTGGACACTTTTGAAGCTGTGGTGGAGAGGAGGTCACTGAACAAACTGTTACTTGCTTGTTTTTGTTAACTGGGATATGCACAGAGGAAAAATCTAAAGTATGTTTAGTGTGTTGTAAATGAATGTGTAACTACAGGCAGCAGGCTCAAAAAATATGCTACACCTAATTCCATGAAAAATCAAGGTAGGTATTGCTAGTAAGGGTATCCACTATGCTTTTCCTTATTTTCTGTCATATATATACTGTTACAATGCTGGATGCTCATTGTAAACATGACCAGTTTCAAATATTAAGGTCAGTGTATGTACAAGTAATCCCTGTGAGTCACAAACTCTACAGACTGCTCTAAACACTCTCTTTCACATTTGTTCTTCTCCTGGATCTGTATGGCATCATAGAGAGGGGATATTCCTAATGAGGTGATCTCAGGCACACAGCTCTGCCTGTGAACACAGAAGGTCCACCCGCCTGCTTTTCAAGCATTCTGTTTTCGAGGGGCAGCCAATCAGAAGAGGAAGGGAGCTAACACAATGGACGAAGTGAGAGGCTGCACCAAGGCCCAGACCAAGATAAACAGGGATTATTTTGAACTGTCAGTCATGCAAAGGTACTCTAATAGAGTCCAAGAATAGAAATGTGGAGCTGCATGCAGCACAGTAGGCCCCCTTTAAGACTATATTTTGAAATTGTAATGCAAGTCTAAGAGAGTCGCAAAAATACTAATAAAAAGACTGACATATGAGTTAAAACGATACATGTACAGTTTTTATTTATATTTTATAAGCTGCATTCAGCCTGATTAGCCCAGCCAACAAAGCACAAGTCACTGAAATCACTTAAACATTTCCAAGGAGCATATGAAGATAGTTCTAACTGATTTAGCAAGGCTTTCATTTTCCCCAGAACAAAGGAGGTAAATGGTATTTGTCTTACAGTTGTTTGAAGGTTGTGTCAATAAGATGTTTCAATAATTAAGTGTCCATACATTATTTTATGGCATATCTTTAAGCATTAAGCAGTATTAAAAAAGAATGAATACTATGAATAGTTCACTCCTGAAATGTCAAGGAGCTGAAGGTAAAGCTTGAAAACTCCAACGTGGTCTCGGCGGCCGCAATTTCTAATATTTAATTCAACATCTTCACAATTTGAACTGATCTAAGATATGGATCACATGTTGTGAAATGCATCAAGGTTCAAACTTGAGACCCCAGCCACTATGTGGAGGCTCTAAGAGGAGATGGGGTCACCACTGCTGCCTGCTTCACCTTGAGATGAGGCCACATGTTGTTCTGTTTCCTCTCCAAAATATGCTGTCCTCTGGGCCTCCCTATACATATAAACACACACATATACACACATGGCTCTCATTTGACATAGTAAAACAGAACCAGACACAGAGAACTACTCACAACTTTTAGGGCTTATCTGAACTGAGGGTGTAAAGATGGGCAGTGGTGTATGTTGTACAGATTTTAAAGCACCCTGAGGCAAATTATGACTTTATGCTGTATAAATAAAACTGACTCATCCAATGCGTGTGCGTGTGTGTGTGTGTAAGCTTCAGTGTATATGTATTTATATCACCTAGACTCCTGGAGAGGGAGTGTGCTGCTCTCAGCGGCATCAGAGTTGACTGGTTCCTCCTGTTGGTGGGACTGAATGTGGCTTTGCCCCTGGGACTCACTGTCATCTGTCTGAAAAACATTTTGGTGAAAATGTTTGGTGGCTATTTTTGCTGAGAAGATTGATCCAACTTTCATATTTGTCAGTTTACTATGAAGTTTTGCACATTTTATTATTTCTTCCACTCTTTATGCGAAGCTGTCTCTATTATTGCAATTAAGTATCAATCTTCTGGACCCTAGTCTTTTCATATTTAGGCTCTGTTTTGGGGTTGCTAACACATTTATTAGCTTAGAGACAAATAGTCACACACGGATGCCTTTATTATAATATTCATAGGATTGCAATTCTGTTCAAGTCCTACATATATGAAGTACCTGCACAAAGGCGGAGATGTGTGTCTTGGCCTGTATGCTGCCTCTTTTGTGGAGTTCCAGCAGAGTGTCATACTCACTCTTTAACTGATCAAAATCGTCCTGGAGTGTCTTCAGCTTCACAGTAAAAAGAAAACAAAAACGATCAAAGACTGTTAAGATTTTAAGTCATGAACTCTACATATAGTATCCAGCATGAGATACCTGCAGCCTGGTCTGGTTGTGTTTCTGTTCGAGGGTGTCCCAGTCACACCGGGGCACAACACCCCAGTACTCTGCTTTTATCCTGTTCAGTTCCTCCTGGGCTTTCCTCAGGTCTTCCCTACACACCTTTAGAGCGAGCTGCAGTTCCACAGGATCCTTCCAATCTAAATGGAAACACATGTAAGAGCATGACACACTTCCCTCTGGAAAAACATGTTTTGCTGAGCTCTAGAGGTTCCTGTACTTGGGTATTTCACCTGTAGATAATATCGGGCCTTCCCCATCTTTATGCTGAGACAGAAGCTGAAAAAAGTTCACACCCCACCATCTATTTTTTTTTTTTATCAATCAATAATAATACAAAAAAAAAGATTTAAGTTGAAATTTAGTGGAATAAAGGTCAAGACAATAAAATTAGCAAACTCTTTTGTCCATTTTTCAATATCAAAATCATTTTTATTCAACTTACAGTAGTTTAACTCCATATTTTGTTGCCTGCTCCACAGTTTGAGTAACACTGTGCTAAGCTAAAGGTCTGCCCACTGTAGCTTCTTATCTATTGGACAGATGTGAGAGTTTCGTTTTCAGGAAGAAAGCAAATAAGCATATTTCTCAAAATATAAACTATTCATTTGTAGAGAAAAGTTACAGAGTTACAGTCGTTGTAAAATGTTGAGTCAGTGGAAAGGGTTCTTAAGGAATACAGTGCAATAAAGATATTAACAGCTTCAGCGTGCAACAAATGATTATTTTCAGTATCATTTAAATAGGATCTTTTGTGTTTTTCCTTTTTGTCTGTCATACATATACTGGTTCTATGGTGAATGTTCATATTAACCAGGTCCAAAGCTTCACATCATGTGGTCAGTATGTGGGAAAGTAATCCCTTTGAGCCTAAAGCTCAGGCTTCAGGCTACACTAAACACTTGGATTCAGGCTGTTTTATCTGCTCTATATCTTTCTGCTCTGTATGATCTCAGTGAGAGTGGATATCCTGAATATGGTCATCTCAGGCTCACTGGCTATGACCAACAAGATCCACCCACCTGTTGTGTAAAATTTCCATTTTCAAGGGGAGGTCAATCAGAAGAAAGTTGATTAAAAGGGTGGGGAAAGCAAGCTAAAACATTTTGTTTCAGAGAGAGGATGAACTGAGGGGGGCTCAACCAAGCCCCAGCATAAGATAAATAAGGATTATTTTGAACTGAGAATCATGCAAAGCTACTTTAGAACCAAGAATTTTAAAAAAGTAGTGCTGGAAACAATCTATCTGTAATTTTCTTCATTATTAGCCTAAAAAAATATAAGGTAAATGCAAAATTTAAAAAAAATGTCCATTTCATCACATCCCAAAATCTAAGGAGATGTCTTTAATTTGTCTTAATCCCATACACATTCACTTTGGGAAGAAATACTCACATCTGAAAGTGCGGACTGAAATAGTTAGCAAGTTATTATCAGTCAATTGCTAATTGAATTAGAAGCACTCCAAGAGCACAAACCTCCACCAAGACAGCTCACTCTCTAGGCAGGATTTACTTTTAAGGGAATAATATTGTATTTTGTATTCATTTTGTTTTCTTTGTTCTTTTTAAATGTACTTTAAGAAGTTTGTAGTGCAGTAAAAATCCGATAAGGGAAGCATGACAGATATTTATTTAATTACACAAACATTATGTAGGAGTAGGTCATGGATAATAGGTACTGATTTATAAATAAGTGGACATGAATAACTTGAGCTTATTATATAATATTATACTACAGTATATTTCTAACTAACTAGGCAGCTCATTCTCTTTCTCCTGACAACACTTTCTTTAAAGATAGAACACATTTGGGGTCAACTTGAATGAAAGGCAGATGTGAAATGTAAAAGTGAGGTCAGAGGTCAAATGTGACATGATATTTGGATACAAACTATAATGTGATATTAAGAATCCCCATATACCAGTATCATTTCCTAAATGTTTCCAATACAAACAAAGGCAGGGGAATTTGAAGCGTAGTTTTAAAGATAAAAGACATTTTATGAAAGTTTGACCTTATTTGACCTTGAAGAAGAGGTCAGAGGTCCAAAGTAACGTGATATTAAAAATCCCCATATATGATTCCCTATATGTCTATATGTTGTTAATACAAACAGTGACCGTAAGAAACATAGTTTTAAATAGCTCCATATCGCATTATTATCACTTTGACCTTCAGATCAATCTATTGACCTTGAAGGAGAGGTCAGAGGTCAAATGTGACATGATATTTTAAATTTTTTTACGGTACTTTCTATATGTTGACAACACACACCACACCTGTAAGAATCATAGTGTCTAACCTTGAAGACCTTGGTGGATGTAAGGCAAATTTGAATGGATTGTTAACATGACCCCACTCTACACCCCTACAAAGTTTTATCAGAATTCATTCAAAACTTTTTGAGCTATCGTGTTTACAGACGGAATGACACGCACACACACAAACGCTACCAAAAACACAACCTCCTTGGCGGAGGTAATAATGGCGTAACAGATGTAGTTATACCTGTACTTTTGTCTTCAGGACGCTCCTCCTTCACAGTACTTCTTGTCATGTCATTGAGCTGCCAAATCAGCAACCTGCGGGCATCACGCTCCTCCAGGTACTGCAGATACTGGTTGGACAGTTCTGACTGCAGATGATCCGCCTTGAGAGGAACAGACAGTGGGCTGACTGATACGATAATGATGAGCTATTAATGGATGGATGGATCTTCTTCATGCACAGGATCATGCGTATGAGCACATAAAGACTTTCATGCATTTAAAAGTCACATGATTAATTAAACAAAAAAACGTTTACAAGTATGTCATTTACCACTGACTGCATTGTCTTCTCTTTCTCCCTCATGGCTTCAATGTTCTCCTGTAGCTGCTGCTTCTCCATTTTCAAGGCCCCAATCTCAGCCTGTTCTTCTGCCCAGCGAGCTTGAATCTTTCTGTCGCATTCCTCTGTCACCAACCGCAGACGGGATCGTAGTGGTTCCAGCTCTTTGATTTGATCCTGTTGATGAGCTGAACATGCATTATAAAGAATCAAATCAACTGACTGGTACAAAGTCTTTATGCAAAGCCACGCTAACCTCTACAAACTCCAGCTTCTTATTGAACAGACAGATGTGAGTCTGGTACCTCTCTCTGCATATTACCCAAAATGCCAAACAAGTCCTTTAAACAACCAAATCTTTCTATCCTACAATAAAATTTTGTGACATAATTTTATAGCCTGCATAAAGTGCTTGGACCTTTTAGAAAACCAGCGGAATCTTTGCACTACTTTCATTAACCTCTTAACCCAGATTTGCTCTCACAAATGCTGGGTTGAATCCATGCAAAGACACAGTTTGACTATGTATAATGACCATTTAGGTAAACTGATGATAAATGACGGAGAAAGAGGAGTAATCTTTAGAGAATAAAATCAGACTTTCCAAGACTGAAATTATAAATTCACAAGAAAAAAAAGTTTATATTTTCTAAGATTGAAATGGTAAATTTAGAAGAAAAAAACTCAAAAATGAATGACAAAAAAACCCCCAGAATAATGCCTGAAAAAATACTTTTAAAGTCACAAAGTTTTGATAAATTAACTCAGAATAATATTTGTTCTTTTTTGGTCAAGGAAAAACATTGCTTTACTTTGTGAGGCTGGATTAATCTCATCACACCACACTGGTTGCTGTGTATTATGACTGCAGGGAAGGTCCTAATCAAATTATGCTTTGCTATAAGATGCAGTAAGTAAATACTTTAGCCCAGAATCCCCATAAGCATCCTGACTCTAAAGAGACATTGCCATTGCCGTTACTATCGTACATCCTCTCTGTGCGTGTGGCATTCTGTGTTTACTGGTGGTCTGTGTGTTATGATGAGTTGGATCCAACAAATTTAGTATGAGGTAATAAATTTACCACTTAAATCTGAGAGAATACTGACATTTATATCTTGTAAACATATTACTTTAATTTCTGAAACTCTGACCCCAAAGGTAATATTTTATTTCCAAAACACAGTGGCATGCCATTTCTAACCTGATTCAAAAATGTGAATCTTTGCTAAATCTGCTACAAATATTATATTTTTTATTGCATTTTTTAAAATAAAAATCCATACAGATAAGACTCGCTTTCTCATAGATAAACTGACCTAATGAGTTTTCATATTCCTTTTTGATGGCAGACAGAAGGGGTTGGTAGGTTTTGAAGGCACTGATGAAACAATCAAAGACATTGCGGTACACCTGTAGACAAAGCAGAATAAGATTTTAAGTACTCAGGCTGTAACAAGAAAATAAGTGTATATTTTCTAAACATAAATGTTATCAACAAAAACATTACACCTGTAGTTTCAGGTCCTGAAATTTTGGCTCATGTGGGTCAGTAATATTCAGCTCCTTGCTCACATAGCTCTCCAGTTGCATCAGGAGTTGTGGCTTTCTGTCTGGGCCTGCATAAAGGTAACTGCTTCCTGTCCAGCACTGCAGGATTGGTCACACACAGGTACACACTAAATGCTGTGAAACTGAAAAATGGGGCTATTTTGACATCTTAAATTATCTTTATAGCAATGAAAAGACTTGAGATGTTGGTGGGACAAAGGCAGCTTGTTGTCTGTGAAATTTTGCCTGGTTTGCGTACCTTTCTCGTTGCACACGGTTGGACAGAAACACCACCGGCACTTTGCTCTTCATATCCTTCCTCTGACGTCTGGGCAGTGTAGCCTTGTAGGTTGTGTTCATATGTAAGTCTAACATGAAAACAGCAAAGTCAACCTGACTTAAACATACTTTAAATCAGCTTTAAATACAAACGTTTTCAATACACAAAAACAAAAGTACCATTATGTTTTTTGCTGTATATGGAAATCTTTTCATCACTTGCCTTCTTTTTTGTGACGGTGTCAAAGGTGGAAATTTAATATCTTTGTGTGGTGACATTTATAGTTTTGATGTGAAAGCCAGACAGTAACAGAACAAGCACGTTGCGCTTTTCAAACTGTTTCTCCCATTTAGCTCAAGACTGGCTTTAGCATCACACAGCACAACATTGTAGCAGGGTTTCCATGGTAACGAGGACTGACTACGCAACAAGACCCCATGTAGTAGCCCGCTGCGCGCCTAACTAGTTTTCAAATTGTGCAATGATTTTTTGTTAACTATCCTTAACTTTGATATATAGTAACTAATATATGATAACATATTTATATAGGCTATTTCGCAGATGTTCTATATTAATTACAATGTCATACAACTTTGCAAACGATACAGTTTCTTTATGAACAGGCACATATTTCGCTGAGGAAATAATATTGCTGTTAATGCTGTAAAAAAAAAAAAAACCATTTAGCTATCAAATAAATCCAAATTCCACCATGTGAAGTTCAAACTTAAATTATACAACGTTCTAAAAACGTGTGTAAGTTTAATAGATGAAAACTACATTTCCTAGCCACCTATCTCACTGGAAGGCCCTAAACCCGTCTGACAGTAGTGGAACTCTGTAGTCATTTCTAGAGACATTAGCATAAAAGCGAGCGTACGGCTGAACTACAGTACCCACACGACACTGTTCCAGCCTACAGTACATTCTGCTGCTTATCCGGGGATGTCACACCGCTGCTATTTTCTCCCCTCAGTCCCTCTCACTCTCAGCCTACAGCTCCAGCGGACTGACACTGGGCTTTGGATAGAAAGAAACGAACAATAAGATACAAAAACAAGAGGCCAAAAAAATGACAGAGCTCGGAGCGGGAAGCCTGCCGCTGGGGGATCCTGCTTTTAATTACCAGGAGCACGAGCTGAACGAGCGGCTGAAGCGGCTCTACCCGGCTGTAAACGAGGAAGAGACCCCTTTACCCCGATCCTGGAGCCCCAAGGATAAATACAGCTACATTGGGCTGTCACAGAACAACCTACGGGTCCATTACAAAGGTTAGAGACCTGGCTCATCCTTGATGGGCCTGAGCGTGGAGTCACAACAGCAGTTCAAATCTGTCACTGTGTTGTTTCGGAAGGGGGGGGTCTCTCTCTCTCTCTCTCACACACACACACACACACACACACACACACACACACAGTATGCGATTATGTTGACTGTGTATGTGCGTGTGCAGTCCTGGTAAATCTAGTCTGAGCTGCCTCTCCTGTCCTGTAACCTTGCTTTGTTTCACGAATGAGCAGAGGAATGCCCAGATGGGTGACAGTGAACTCGCTAACCCTGACCATCGGTCTCATTACCGCCACACTGAAATTCACCTTTAATATCATGTCTCTTCTTTGTTTATTTACTGTTTATGACGTTACTGGTTTGCAGTAAACTCACTGCATCTGACGTTCACCCAGCTTTGTACTGGAAGGGGGGCACTGGCAGCACTAACGACGCATAGGCAGGGGTTTGCCAGTAAACTAACTTACGGGAGCCTGCTAACAGAAAGCTCTTAACCAAACACATTCGTTAGCCCTGTGGCTAACCAGCTAACGTTAGCCAGCTTAGCTGTTCCTAGTCCTGAAGTGAGGACGGTGGGTTCCGAGGTGGACACCAGCTGAAATTGTTGTTTTCCAGTGCAGTGCTAGGTGAAATATTAACGCTGTACAGTGCTACAGCAAAGCAGGATAAAATGGCATTGTTGTGTTTCTCGCGTGATTTCAGGAGCAGTGTCCTGGAAGTCTTTTCCAATCATTTTTTTCCGTCCACCTCCATTCAGATCTGCGTGCCCCGAGCCTAACAACAGCCTCAGGTCCGGTCTCCAGCACGCAGCTGAGGTGCTGCCGTGAGAGAGGAGGCCTCTGCGCATTGCATTAGGCCAAAATGCACCGTTCTTGTAATAAATCCGGTGTATCGACAGACTGGCATTTTAACAGTAACAGCAACCAGACGGTTCAGTCAGTCCTTTATTCGGGTGGATAAAAGCTGACAGCAGGGCTTTTAGCCATCTCAATATAGCAGACACATATATCAAAACAAGGTGACATCTGTGTGATGGCTTCTGTGCTGTTCAGGCAAACCCCCCCCTCAAACAGGAAAACACTACACCTGAATCACAGACTGTGAAAAATCTCCATTGAAAGGCCACTTTGGGCCCTGTTGGCTGTTCACATCAGGGTGAGAGGATACAGGCAGGCTGTGTAGTTCAAAATTAAGGCTGTGTAATCCATTTTGTGAGGTTTATGTAGTGGTGGTCCTACAGTTTGTAAATAGCAGGGAAGGCCTCTTATTTATAGACTGGGGCTGAAAGCCAGATACAACCCACAGATCATTTAATGCATAATTGATCAGGTCCCTGCTGATGAGCAGTTGAATATAAGCCTCCATTCACTTTGTCTGTGGTGTAGATGTCTTGCATCATTTTTATGATGAACGTTGATTTACCTTCTGTTATAATCAGTGCTTACAAGATCATTGTATTCTAGTCTAGAATTACCTAACAGCTCTGAGGCTGGCACAAAGTGGTGTATCGCTTCAGGGTGAGTCATGCCATTTCTTGTTGAGGTTATGTTGGACATTGAGTCATTATGTCTATGAAAGGTGCACAGATTCAGTGACACTGCACTATTGTTAAGGGATGACATATAAATAGGTCTGTTCTGGAGTGTGTGAGATAGTTTTTTCTGCTCCTGGTTGTTCCTGCTCTGTTCCCTCACCCTTGTGGTTTGGATGCTATTTTGACCAGCGTGCCAATTTTCTCTGTTCAAGGCCACACAGTGTCTACCTAGTCCTGCTGCGCACAGACGGAGATTAATCTTCGCAGCCTCAGCAGCAAGATAGATACTTAAACAAACTTAATGACTTTGTACCAATGAATTCAGCAAGTGGTGTTATTTTTTACACCTCTGCAGATGAATAGACAACTTCATTATTTATGTACAAATAAAGAGAGGGATGTAGTTACTAGACAGTTACATATACATTAGGAATAAATCTAATGTTCTGTAACACACCCTATAGTGTTTTCTGGGCACTTTTAAAGTATTATACTGATATAATAGACACAGCTGCACCCTGAAGAAGGACTAAGCTCTTGACTAAGGACATTGTTGGAGTACTGATTGTTTTACTGTAGATTTATGTTGTATGAATCTGTTATGATTACATGAATCACAATGTCTGTGTACCAAGCAAAATTTTAATTGAGCAGCACTTTTCAGACGAATTCATTAACTTTTCAAGATTTAGGTGGAAAAAAACGGCTTTATCTAAATATGAGCACAAGATTTATTAAGGTTTCATTTATTTCAAACTACAACCCATTAGGTTGAGCTATGTGTTGAAATTAAAATGCACATATAGAGAAATCTAGTGGCTGCAGCAGATATACTTTGTCCTGCTGCGGCATATTGATAAATAAGGCCTCAATTATATTCCGTTATGGACACGGACGACTGAAGACCTGATGGCTGAGTAGGTATTCCTGTGATACTTCTTTGAAGTCCGCCACCTGGGGCTCATGCGTAGTTGGTGCATTGTCATGTAAATTCTCCGCAGAGAAGTCTGCACGGTCGCAAAAACAGGCAGGCATATGGATGTCTGCACAGACCCTTGCGCTCACCTTCTGATGATGAAATTGACGTCACTCGGACCCAAGTGGACTCGTGGATGCGGAAAGTATGATCAAGGCTTAAGTGGCAGCCTCCAGGGCTAAAAAATGTAGCCAACACTTAAGTGCCAAACACTGCAGTTCCTCGAGTGGCCACTTGAGGCTGGCTACAAAAGTAAGTGGACTCCCATGTTAAAATGCCCAACTTTAGAGCATTAAAAAAGCATATTTACAGCCTGATACAAAAAATGTCTTTGGGCTCTGTGGATAGTTTCCCACTTCATAATAGGCGTGCAGTGGGTGAACTTTTGGACACTAGTTAAGCTTATAGCTTTAAACGACAGGTTCGATTCAACTCGGGGTTGAAAACTTTCAACTGCCTAATGTAAACAATTAATATGGCTGCCTGTGACTAGCTTGTCTTCTTATCTCAGCCAGCATGTGAATATTTACAACATTGTTTAATTATAATTATGAACACAATAGCCTGCCATGCACCATCATGTTACATGTTTCTTAGCCTATATTACACTAAGTTTTAGTGGATACCGTCCTGCTGAAGTCATGGTAATTGAAATCGGCCCAAGTGGTCCAAATAGACTTCCATCATAATTTTTTGGAAATTTCCAAATGCAGAATGAGGTTGTAAATTGGCAGAGCTATGCTGGGATTATTTTGAGGCATCCAAACTCTATGTATGAAAGACACGGAGGGTGGGTCTGACTCAGGAGGTTAAGCGGGTTGAATAGCTGGCACGCTGCCTCGTTTTACCTGTTCATCTATCACTATATTTCATTCAAGATCTCTGAACACCACTTGCTCCCAGCCAGGAAGACAAACACCTTTATGGTAACTTTGCTACTGTCAGTGTGTAATAAAGTTGTGGTACAAAAAAAAAATTCTATCTGAATATAGTCTAATTTTGGTTTATTGACTAAGAAAGAAAGGTGTAAATTGTCCCATGTGAACTGCTGTAACAAAGGTAAAGGGATTTATTTATTCACCATCTGAAGAGTATGTACATATATTACATGTGGTATATTTTTTTATACTTTTGGTCATCATGCTTTCAGTATGATAATATTTCTGTTGCATCTATATGTAAACCAGCCACCTGTTGCTTTCAGACAAAAAATGCAGTCATGTGAAAAAGAAAGTTTTTCACATGACTGCATAGAGTCCTGTGAAAACTGAGTACACCCAATGACTCAGTAGCTTGTAGAACCACCTTCAGCAGCAATAACTTGAAATAATTGTTTACTGTATGACTTTATCAGTCTTTGATATATAATGCACACATGAATGCTCCAGACCGGCAAACTGCCAAAACCTCTGCTTTTATAAAGGTGGTTACACTTAATGATCAGTTAATCAAGTTCATTTGATTAAAAGCACCTGGCTGCTACTTATTCACTTAATTCCTATGGAAGCAGCAAGGGTGTACGTAGTTTTTCCATAGAGTAATTTGAAAACGTTCTTTTTTACGTGACTGCTTGTTTTGGCTTGGCTTTGGAGCTTGTATATTCAGAGTGGTATCCCACAGTCATAGGAGTTAAACATTTGATGAGTGTAGTAGTGTAAAATGAACTAGAAAAAAAAACAAGGAGGGCACCTTGAAAGAGCATCCTCCACCAAGACTGATCCTCTATTAGAGTGCTGCAGGGATGGCATTTTTTTGTAGGCCAACCTGTAAGTTAGCATCACCCTGGTTCCTTCGACAAAAGCCAACAGGATTTTTTGATCGGGTTTTGGATTGTTGCATAAAATAAGCTGTGTGGGAAATAAAAGTTTATGGTAATTTTCCAAATAAATACAGTCGTCAGATGCAGAAATCCAATGTTAGGCTATAAACAAACTACACCAGAGTCCCATGACTTTAAAATCACCACCACTAAGCACCTGTTTTTGGTGTGATGGTGCTGAATTTCCGTGAAGTCTTTAGCCAAATGTATCCATTTATTAGCTAACGCATTCTCTTGTTTATGTAATACCTTCAAAATTCACATGCAGGGTATTTACTTCTGTATTTTAAGAACAAATGTGAAAATATTTAAAGCATCTGTTATCTTATTTACAGCATCTAACCAAAAATCTATTCCAGAATATGGAACCAGAAATGAAAAATCCTATCCCATTTCCAGGTTTTAAGACTCATTCCTGCAGCACTCTAGATACAGGCCTCTGCTCATGCTCAGCTTCTCCACCAAGTTTTGTTAACTTTGGCCTGGTAGACTTTGCATAATCCTGCTGACAGAAAGGTAGATAAACAGCAATGAAAACATACCTCTGCCTCAGCTCTTATCATGGCAGAAGACATATTGTTAAAGTTCAGAGAATTAACATTTTTCAAGTGATAAGGTAAAGCATTGACATGTGGCCCTGACTCTTATGTTGCATTCATATATTGCCAGCAGAATGGCAAGAAAAGGAAATCAGTCGTTATTAGGATAAATTAAACTCAAATAATTTAATTGTTTTAAATATTTTATAGTGTATTTGTGGCATTTTGTTAACTTGAACTTTAACTTAGGATTTTATTTAGCTGTAACTGCAAGAGATTTTATCAGCATTCTCATCAGATGGGAGATATTGTAACTTAGAAATCCTTAATATCACTGACTTGGAAAAACACCATTTCCAGCTTTCCATCTATTATAATGGTTAGAACCTCTATTAAACTAGGCCATCATATCTCTTAGAGGCTACAGTGTTGAAGTGCTGCTGTGTAGCATAATCTGCCTCAGGGAGACCAAAAAGGAAGATACAAACCTTTTAGTGTAAGTGCCAGGTGTATCTGTGTTCACAAACGGGTAATATTTAGCCTGGCGCTGTATGGCCAGATGCCCAGACTGTTGTATTCTTCTTAGTTGAAGACGCTTTAAAACAAAGAGAGTCTGAGTTTCCATAACAATCTATTTATCTCTTAAAGATGCTTGTAGTATGTTAAAAAAGATATAATCAAACAGTCTGAGCAGCAAAGTAGCTAAAAATTAATTCTTTACAATACCTAACAGTCTGTAGCACATGGAGCAGAGTAGCATCACAGCTGAGCATATGGTGGTGTGGAGGTATCAGATAGGCTCTAATATGAATGGCATTAATTCCCCCATCAAGCCATATTAGAGTTTTGTACTTCCTCACACTATAAATATATCCTCTAATTTCCTTATGATGTCGACATAGTGCTATGCACTTTTGTGCTACTTTTGACACAGTGAAGCATTTAGCAACGTGCCGCTGTGGCCTTTGTTGTGCTTGCTGTTATTGAACCAATAGATTTTGCACTCTCTCTGCGCTAGTGGTCAAAGATACATCCTGGAGGCGCATCGCTGATATTCTAGTAAGCAATTAAGGCCACACAGTGCTGCGAGTCAAGAAGAACAGGACATTAATGGTTGATCCTTGAACTCTCATGGAGAGGTTTAAAGTCACACAACAGCAGAAATGTCTGACACTGCCAGCGCTGTTTCGCAGTGGATGGGTTTGTCTTAATAATTAAATTGCATGGCCTTTCATTTAAATGTGGTAGTTAATTAAATTTACACATTAACTACCACTAACATTAACATTAACCCTGTTACACCCTAAGTTTCTTATCTGATACTAATAAAAAAAACTCAATGGCTTAATCATCACAGAATTTGAAACAGACATTTAGGGTTAATAGTAGTAACCATTTCACATACCCATCTGTGCAGTTCTAAAGAGACCTGCTGGCCTACTGAGGTCTAAAAATAGACCACTGGATCAGACAATCACACACACGCATACACACACATAGGCATGCTGGTCACATGTGTAAACATAGTAGAACATGCATTGGTATCACAGTGGATTTTTCAGGTCAGAGAAGAGGCAAAATTAGGTGTTCGTGTAAGTCACGGTCATTGTTATGTCACTTTTCCCTTCCTATAAAACGCTAATGGACTTGCATATGTGTATATTTCATGTATTGCTAATGTAATTCAAACTCTAACATGCTTTAATTCATTATCAGTAATGGCACTGGGATCTATTTATAATGTCACAGTCACATTCATATTAGGAAAACCCCCTTAAAAAGTTATGATCACAATTAAAGAGGTGTTGTTACTATGAGCCTGTACAACTGATGCTATAATAAGTAAACAGGGTATTTTTTGGAAAAAAAATGAAAAGACACTGAGCCAATATATTTCAAACATCCTCTTCCACTCTGTAGTATGTATGACTGTATTTTAGCGACTGGGACTACCATGCTCATGTCCCTCTCACACACAACAAACAGCAAAAGCCTCAAGGTGTCTGCTGACAGCCAGCTGCTTCGTTTAAGGTTACAGCCTGTCTACATTTCATGCACACACAGAGCTCTCAGTGACTTGTTATGTGTGGTGACAGGTGAGCTCAGTCAATGGTGCGATTACATGTAACAGAAAAAGATGCACATGCTTACCGTAGAGGCTAGATTGCAGTTATACAACGCTACTGAACACATTAGTCTCTCTCTCTCTCTCATGACCCGAGGGATTGCATAAGCAACCATCTGAATATAGAATGACAGACAGTAATGTGTGTTGTGCTCAAATCTAATTGGTCCAGACACAATACATGAGCCCTGTGACCCCATTGTCTACATCTTTACCAGACTGTGCTAAATCAGTGTCCTGTATAACCTCTTTATAGGAAAGTCTTCTTAACAAAAAGATGAATGTTGTATGAGAAAACTACTCCTATCTGAGCTTAATCTGTCCCTCACTGATCACTAGACCTCGTGCTGCAGACCCAACACAGCCTGGTGGAAATGTAGGGAAAAGAGTAACAAAACAGATGCCGGTTAGTTTAGTTATCAAACCTACAGCTGTTTCTGTTGCCATATTCAGATTAGATATGAGGTTCTTCTGAAAAGCTGCCTTTGGTCTTCATCAGACATGTCTGCTGTTACTGTAGCCACACAACTCTGTCTTTTGTCTGTTCAGAGAACATTATTGCAAAACCCATGGTGCCAGATGTAGAAAGCTCTGTTTATATTCACGACTAAAACAGTGTGTATACACTAAGGCAGAAATTAGCATACACACTCTTTATTGTCATATTTATAAAGATGTGCATATGCATGGTCCATTCCTCTTCACACAGAAAAAAACTCTTATAAAAGATGTTGAAAAGACATTGAAGACAGCTTTGCCAGATGTCTGAAGAATGCTGAGATAAGGTTAAAAAGTTGAAGGTGAAAAGCCATCTTCTCAGGTTGTTCAAAACACATCTACAAAAAGACATCCTTTTACATCTGAATATATTAAAAGGGTTTTTTTGTTTGTTTGTTTTTTAAAGCCTGTCCTGTCTGGCAGCTTTTGCAATCAGAATTATGATCTGAATGTGATGTTGTGCCAAACACATTTGCTTTTCCAAGATGACCTCTATAAATTCTCTATAGGCTCATCTTGTTCTTGTGTTTCTTTTGTCTGTTTATTTATTCATTTCTATTAGTGTTATTTCTGTTTTTACAGTTCATGTGTAATATGACATTGTCTAAGCAGACAGGAGAAAAAAGAAAGAGAGAAAGAAAGAAAAAGGAATGGGGAGAAAATAGGAGAAAATATAATAAAAGGATAGAGCAGAAACACAAAAGTGCAATGGATCGCCAACTGCTGCACCTGTAAGAAAAAAACACATACCAAAAAACCCCCCAAAAAAACCAAATCAACAATCTTCTTGTGTTGTGTGTGTATGTGTGTGTGTCTTTGTCACGAAATGTACTTGATAATGAGGGTAAGAGGCCGCAGCAATGCCCCCCAGGAGCCAGAGGCAGACAGAGAAGGATCCAGGAGATCCAGGCCATCCGCAGCCTCCCAAGAGTACCGAAGACCTGAGGCCACACATCTCGACGACAACCGCGTGGCCCCCCCAGCAGGAGAATGAGGGAGGCCTCAGATGGAGGGCCCACGGCCAAAGGGCGAGAATCCCAGAGAACCAGAGGCAACGGGCAGCCGACCCCACCAGAGGCCGGCCACCCCGGCACGAGCTGAGGACACCCAGGTGCCTGAGAGCCACCCGGCACCCGGCAGAACCCCCCCCCCTCCCTGCCAAAGAGCCTTGAGCCACCCCAGACCACTACCCCCAAGGGAGCGGGTCAACAACCACGCCACAACATCCAGCCACGCACTCTGGAACCGGAAATACCTGCATCCCAGGGAGGGGCAGCAACGTCCACTGGAGAGCGGTAGGGAGGGGCAGCCCCCACCCTCCATGACCATGTCCCAAACGGGCCAGGGCTCAGCAAGCCCCAGACCCAGGCCCAGTCATGCACACACACTCACTCACTCACACATACCCACCCACTAATGATACAAAGACATACATGCACATACATCGACACCCCCCCACTCCCACCCCCGAAACTGTGGGCGAGCAGATGCCCCCCCGAACCAGCAGCGAACCGGGAGGCAACCAGACCGGCCCCCGAACCACCAGTGGACCCCCGCCCTGGGCAGGGTGTATGAAACAGGGGTGTAATAAATTGTACTCACCTGCATAGTACTGATCTTCACTCCCATCTTTAGCCATGAATGTGTGTAGACTTCCCCCTAATTATTTATTTATATATAAAATTTGCACCACAAGTTATTAGATAGGATGTCCAGTTGTCACTCCTTAAGGAGTAATCATTAAAATGTAATGTGGAACTCTTTTTTCTAATTTGATGACTCTGAAAGCGTGATAAATGAAGGAGTGTATTTGTATTCCATGTGACTGATCCTTTTTTTAAATTTAATTGTAAAAATGACAACAAAATTGAAATTTTATGTCAGTTCGTTTGCCTCATGCATTAAAAGTCAACAAGTTCTACTTTTTTATAGATTTTTTGATGCTAATGCTAATGTAACAAAACAAGTACATATATACTTATGCTCCTATGACCAATTAGACCATGAAAATGCTAAGCACCCAGCTGGTGCTACTACAAACAGATGCCATATCACGAGACTTTGGTAGAAAATCAGCAATCAAATACAAGCCCAGTGTTATTCTAAAGCTCAGTTTTGTTTTGTTTTTATTAAGCTACTATGATACTACCATATTGTTCATGTACACCTTGTATTTCTCTTTTATCAGGTCATGGCAAGAACCACAAGGACGCAGCATCAGTGCGAGCCACACACCCAATCCCTGCTGCCTGTGGGATCTACTACTTTGAAGTTAAGATTGTCAGCAAAGGCCGAGACGGGTAAGCACATACAATTTTTAAAGCCTTAGTGCTTGTGTCCTATGTTACCATGGTAACTGTATTTACCCCCTGGGTCATTCATAACATTTTCAGTGTGCCCACACAAAAATAAAATTGCCGTAACTTTGTGTATTTCCTGCTGTTAGTTTTTATTATAGTCTTGAGTTTCATTCTCTAGTCCATGGATCACTGCACTGACTGTTTTCTGAGGATAATATCAGAGGAGCCAATCTCCTGGAACCAAAGCAGGGTTTTATAAACTTTTATAAATAAATGTGTGTATAGGTAGAACCCTGCTTTGGTTCCAGGAGATTGGCCTGTTTTCTAGGGTAGTTGTAAATTCAGTGTACAGATGGATAGTTCTGCCAGGAGTTTGACTAGGGAAATATTTTGTACATGTTTACTTTCTATTCAACTTTTACAACCACAAGCACACTCTTATTGTTTCATATTAAAGAAAAAAATAGCCATTAGCAAAATCAATAGCTTGCAATAAATTATTACAATTACAATATTACATATAAACATTTAGTTGGGTAGTTATAGAAATAGTAATGTTTGATTGACTATTATTGTAAAATTTGTCAGTAACGACGTCTTTGTTCTATTTCGTCAGTTGTCATATATTGCAAAACATCCTATCTAGCATCAACATGCTAAATTTGAGCATCTGAAACATGCAGACCAATGTTTGCATTTATTTTTCTCTCAGGACACATGTTATTGTGCTAAACTGAAATAAATACAAACAGTAGGTTTATAATCAGTGCACAGTTTCACATTTGCATTAAAGCAGTTAATCTAAAAAGTCAGGTTTATATTGTGTATTATGAATAAATTCCCTTTATAGAAGAATATTCCGTCTTTCCTTTGTCTTTGATATCCCTGCATCACTGTTGTGGCTTGTGCATTTGTTAACTTGCTTCAGCAAAATTTCCCTCACCTTGAGTCTACATCAAAACAGCAGTCTTTATATCACTTATCTGTTAGTGTTTAAATCTCAGTGCCACGACAGAGAGAGTTGCATCAGTGGAAGATTTTCAGATGTTTTTGTTCATCTGCTGTACGAGTGAAAATAGAGATGTTACAACCCTAAAAGGACAGTTTTAGCAGTTATCACTCTCATCTAATGTGAGGGGCCAAACCTGAAACTTGTAGATCTGTGTTGCTGAAAAATCAAGAGATTCTTCTTAGTTGCCCCAGAATTACCTTAATTTGACTTTGGGGTGTTATTTACAGAAGTAGAAGCTCAGACTGGCTCTTTATCATGGCCCAGCAACACACATACAAACCTGCTTCAAATTGAGATGTTTCTTAAATGTACTAAGAGGAATATTTTTCACCAAGTGCATCCCCCTAGATAAACTTGGTCTGGAATTGTTTGCTTCAACTTGGCAGCTAGAATAGTTGACATTGTGCACTGTTCCTGAAGAAGTTGCCACATGGAATTTAACAGCGAGGAGGTTCCTGCAATTGAGTTCTGTTATTCCAGGAGTCTTTGGAAGGATCTAAATGGCAGATTTACCTCTATATTACAAAAGTCAAAGATTAACTCTGTAGGTAAATAAATACGCCAGATCTTTACTGTCAAACAAGGCCATACAGCATAAATAAGAGTCATTGCTACCTTTCAGCTAAAGCAGTTTCAGGGATTGCTGAGGCTGTTAATGGGTAAGGGTTAGGTTAATCTCTGCAGATACTTTGCCATGTGTTTAAACTTCTGGCTTTCAGACTCTCGTTTGTGACCTGATTGGAGCTAAAACACCTGTCCAGTTAAAAATCTCAGTTTACATAATAAAATCTAAACACTCCCTGTTTCCACTTAAGCAGCTAGGCATACAAAAGCTGTGATGTAAAAGATATTTGTATGCCTTTCATTTTTGTAGGGCAGATAGAAGCTGCATGACGTGCCATGGAATTTCTACTATAATAACATGTGCTCTGTGTCATTTCAAGTTATATAAGTTATACAAGCTCATATCTCAGGTCTTAGTCACTTAGACAGTGCCTTTTTTTTTTAACGTTTTTTTATTTTTATTGTGTGTGTGTGTGTGTGTGTGTGTACTTGTCTTTACATCTTTGTGAGGACTGAAAATTAGCATGCTACTATACTTGTGGGGACATTTCATCATTGTGAG
>VUQS01036963.1:26514-50033 GCA_015108495.1 Heterochromis multidens
GAGGACCTTTATGCCGGTCCTCACAAGGTTGAAGGCATTTTTGAGGCTCAAAATGTGCTTTTAGTGCCAGGGTTACAATTAGGTTATGGTTAGGTTTAGGCTAAGGGTTAGGGTTAGGCGTGTGTGTGTATGTGTGTGTGTGTGTGTGTGTGTGTGTGTACCGATTCCAATTTTCTTTCCAAGGACTATAACTGACAGCATATATAAACAAAAATCAAACTTTTCTTCAATGCAAAATATTATTTCCAGAATAAAAGCAATTATTAAACTTTAAAATTTCCCCTAAACTGCAATAAGTTACAGGATCTTCCCTCACCGTACACCCACCTTTACCTGATATATTTTATATATTTAACAAATCAGGTGCAACCGATTTATATAACAAAACAAATGTCAGTTACTTACATCATTTTCCAGTACATTTATAACTTCACCAGATAACAGAATATCAGCCCTTTTCCCTTTTTCACGCACTTCCATAATTTTCCTCATAAGTACTTTGACCCTTTGAATGCTCATACTGAGGCCCATGCCAGGGTTGCTGGCTTATGGCTGACTCTGAGATCTGGATAGCTTTACTGTTAGCTTTTTTTTTTTTTTTTAACTTCTTTAAAAAAACAAATCCATGTTCATGTAGGTAAGGGAGATTTACGTGTCTGACTATTATTGTTGTTACAAATGTTTTTATGATAGTCTCCTCCACGGTTTACTTTGGCAAACTTTGTGTCTTCACTCATAGTAAACAGCTTCCACACTAATGACATGTTAGCGTGTGACTGAGTGTGCACGACTATTTGCCTGCCTTATAATCAGACATATTGGAGGGTGACAGGCCGGTCACTGATCTGGGCCAAGCACACTGAAAATCAGCCAATTCCAGTCCCTGGCCGGTTGATTAGTGCATCTCTACAATTTTGTTGGCCTGCAGCCTAGGTGATTTGAGTCAATGCATTGGTTTAAAATACTGTACACCTGCCTAAACTGGCTTAGGCAGGTTTCACATGGGTGCATTTTAGGCTTCAGTGCTCTTGCTTCTCATTCACTTTGAATGGGGTGGTGTCATGTGTAGCAGAACTGAACTGTGGATCTGTTGCTTCACTTTGCTTCCTGGTGCTTACACTGAAATTGAAGAGAAATCCAACTTTTGAATCGCCACTGTAGATGTAGACCAATTAAATCACGTTTACTTAAATGCTCTAGTACAGCAGTTAGCCAATTAAATTACATAATGAAAATATACTGAGAGAGCAGGGGGATTGGCTTTGCATTTCTCCATCAAAATGTCCAAGACTTTGATGTTACAGTGTATATGAACAAAGTTACTGACTTGACTAGCTTGCCTTGTGATGATCGGTTATTATTGCTATGATGATCACACCAGCAGAGATACCTTGAGACATCCTCCCTTAATGGTTTACCTTCTGATGTCTACACCTTCTGAGTAGCATTTTGGAAAGTTTGCATGCTCGCTGTATTTGTTATTTGTAATAAAAGAGAGCAGGGACAAATGGGGAAAGGTAATGAACCAAAATCAAGTGGGCCATTTATGACCTGAGCCATAAGCCATGAATCTGTGTAAAAGTTGTTGGGGGTCATTTATTGCAGAAAATATACTCTACTATACTGTATATTTTATAACATGACAGGCCTCGATTTTATTGTAACTTTCCACTTCTATTTACTGCCTTGTAATGTTTTGCAGTGAACCATGGCTAACAGAGCTAGAGCGGCAAGATATACCACTGCAGAAACTTAAGGCGAACAACACGATTAATTACATTAGTAAAGTTTAGAATATCTGTCACAGAAAAAGAAAACAGCATAGGTATGATAAATATAAATAGAGCCATTAAATTTTATTTTAGTTGCTTCATTGTATTAGTCAGTTGATAGTTTATCATCACTGTATTGCATTGGTCATTACAAAACATTTATTTGACTTATACTAGTGGAATGGCAATTATTAAACTGTCTTTGGAAAAAACTTTCTTGGTAAAAGAGTGGTGCTGACATGGTGCACATTGGCCACATTAATCTAGAGGGTGGAGAGCACAGAGAGAGGATTAATTAACATGGGCACTCGATTGGTTTCAATTTGACTGAAACAAGGATTGTAAAGCACTGACTAAGAATAATATTGTCTTTCTTATGGGTTTCTCTCATGGGATGTTTTAGTTGTTGGAGGTATTTCTTTTTAAATTTCATCACTGTGATAAGTCTATATCAGTAAGTTTGCACGCTAGCAGCTAGGATCTACTGATGGCAGTGTGAGTGCATCAGTCTGTTTGACCATAGCTTTGGTGATGAAATACTTCTGCATCTGTTAGATAGAGTTCCAGAGTTTTGTACAGACATTAATTGTTCTCATTTTGGGGGGATGAAACCCACTGATGTATTCCTTTAGTCTTTTTTTATAATATATTTCAGCACTGGATAACAGTCAAGTTAATGCAGACATAAGCGCGAGCTGTAATAACTTTGGTGATCCCTTAGTTTTTTTCAATATTGTGCCAGCATCAGGTCCAATTTTAAGTTTTCCTGCTATTAATGTTGAGCTTAAAGCCCTGCTATGACCAAGTCCAGTGTCGCAGAGCTGCTAGCATGGCTATAGACTCCAAAGCTGTTTTCACACATGCCCTGCAGCCCTGTACATTTGTAGACATTACCTGGCTGAGCTTCATGTGACGTCTTCCTGCTGCTCTTCATAATTGCTCTTGTTCAACTCTTGCAACTGTACATCTCATTTGTTAGCCCTCCACAAATATCTTCAGGTCCTTGAACTGTGTGATGTGACATCTGTGTCTTTTCCTCCTCTTACTTTGTAAATTCTACTTATTTGAAAAGAATGAATCTTTCGAATGAGGCCAACCAAGTGGCCCAAAGCAGGCATTTATTGCTGAGCTTTATGTGCTTACCACTTTGTAATATGCCAAATGCATTCAAGTGGCAATAATGCTGACTTGTTCAACTGAGTAAAAATATTTTTTGCTGTCCTCTTAAGCTTGCCTACATGAAAATGATGCAGACCAACTGCTTATCCTTGTGTGCCACTTTTGATGTTTCAGCTCTCCTATGGAGACAGTAACTCATGATGACTAGTCAGAAGAATTTGAAGACAGCCTACCTCTGCTTGACCCTCATCAATATATGAGCTTTAGCTCAAAATATGCAAAGATAATTGGATTAAACTTTTCAGAAAAAAGCTGATCTAAGTGTTTAAATGTGCTGCATGCTATGTAATGACATGTAAATCTAAATTTTTCGTCTCTTGTTGTGTGCAGATACATGGGCATTGGCCTGTCTGCTCAGGGAGTCAACATGAACAGACTGCCTGGTGAGTACAATGTGAATAATGTCATTGTATTATAACCTGTGTGTCGGCAGTCGATCGCTTTCGATGATGACTGTGTTGTGACATCATTTTTGGCAGGCGCATTTATGGGCCACAAGGCCAGCATTTGATCAACAGTATCTTCCACAGTGGTCGCATCTATATGCTGATTTTTCTGGTATGAAGTGTCTGCATTCATGTGCTTTGACATACTCTATATGTCGCTTTTCTTTAATTGCCTGGATTGACTTCTTAACAATGCGGCGCCATTTATTTCGGTCCATGACATCCTCATCCCAGGTGTCATCGTTTATTGCAGCGTTCTTCATATGGCGCTTGAGCACATCTTTATAGCGGAGTTTCTGTCCCCCTTGCTTCCTTTTTTCCTCACTGAACTCTCCATAGAGAACATCTTTTATCAGACATCAGACATCCGTCTGACATGGCCAATGTGTTCTGGTTAGCTTTTTGAGATGCCTGCGGTACAGTGTCATTAACTCTGTCGAGTAAAGCAAGGATGAAATAACAACTGCATTATACATTTTAATTTTTGTTGCCATTTTGATGTCATGATGAGACCAGAGTCGTTTGTCCGCCTTTTATAATATCACAGGCTACTTTGGACAGATCTTGATAGAAAGATTCCTTTACTTCAACAGGATACGTGCTATTCCTGAAAAGGGCTGCCTAGACACTCACACTCCCTCAACCCCATTGTTGCCCAAAAATCAACAGGGTAGCGAGCCGCCTATGTGCAGGACTTGTGCTATCAGCTCCCAGCTTCTCAAGCCTGCTGCCATCAAATGCACCCCATCGCCACAGGTCTTTCCACACCTTCCAAAACTCTCCTCTCAACATGCCGTGCACAAAGGCGGCTGGTGGTGTAGTGCCCCCACTTACAGCCTCTCTGGGCTTTCAAATCCAGTTTCAAGTGGTGCACAATAGTGCAACGAACTTGACGGATGAGAAAGCTGCCTCACAGTGACTGCTAACTAGTCTAGTGCCACCATCCATTGACCAGCACTCTGTTTCAGCTGCATGCCACCATAAGGCACCCTGCTGCCGACAGCCCTTATTGGATACAGTTTAACATCTTTGCTGGTCTTTACTGGGTATAATAACTAGGAGGAGGAGGAGGAAAAGATAGACATTTATCAGATATATTGATGTTACAGTCATGGTGGTGCAGTGGTTAGCAAGAAGGTGCTGAGTTCGAATCTCCTGCTCTGATTTCCTTCAAAGGCATGCATGTTAGGTTGATTGGTGATTCTAAAATGGCAGAAGGTGGAGTGGTGTGTGTGTGGTTGTCTGTGTCTCTGCTTTAGCCCTGTGATGGACTGATGACCTGTCCAGAGTGTACCTGCTTTTCACCCTGAGACAGCTGGGATGAGCTCCAGCCTCCTGTGACCCTAAGATTGATAAGCGTTTAGGAAAATGGTTGGATGGATGTTATAGTGGGTGTATGGCTGTCAGAATTTATAATGAAAAGATAGTAGGCCTACAGTTTGGAGTCTGTGTTTGGAGCAATTAGCAAAATGGGGTTAAATAAGGATTCCCAAGGTTACTCAACTACACACAGTGTATGGCAAGAATGTCATTATGCCATTGTCCACCAATAACATTGGCTTGCTGAGCTGAAGCCAGCATTTTTACCACTTAGCAGTCAGATTGGACGGGTGCTTTGGCAGGCTGGGAAGATGAACATCCTGCGTCACTCTTTTTTTGTTCCATTTTGATTACATACAGCACAGTACACTCAATACAATGAAGCAGCTACAGAGGGGCTTTCCAAAACCTTGACCCTGAACTTCTCTAATTACTTACAGGCCAACAACCTTAACCCCCAGCCCTTACAGGCTTGGATTACAATCAAAGAGTGATACTGTTGTGTTAACTTTAGCTTTACTTCTACTTTCTCATCCACATTGCACACTGGTAAAGGATTCATTATTAGCAGATGGAGATATTTTTAGAGCTAAAGTAGCAGAGGAGATAATGTGGATGCATGTGTGGAGGGAATATACTAAAAGTGGATGAAAGACATGAAGAAGAAATTGATTTTTGAGGATAAATCAGAGTAGCTGGAAAAGTACCAACATTTCTGAGATATGGGGATGAAAGCAGGAAGAGATGATGATGCCCAGGGTTTCTGCTGTAATTAGATGCAGTTAGTTTGTCTGACAGCTGAAGGGAGAACATGTTGGGACATGTTCCTGAGCTGTCATACGGATCAGTGACAGATGACGTGGGCTTTTATTGCAACCTCATAGTGATCCACCTCTTACTTTGTAATGACAGATTGCTCAGTTTGTATTTTATATAGAGCTTATTTTTGGTCAAGAGGCTTAGCCAACACCCAGTTAAATTACTATTATATGCTGAGATTTCTCTTGACTGTGTTTTGGATCAATCTAAGGGTGTCATCACAAGCAGTTTCACCTTACAAAGTATATTAAAAATAGCTTTAAATTACAGAGTTCATGTAACTCCACATATGATCTCATGTGAATAAAAGTAAAACCTGCTGGATTATTAGGAGTTGAATGAAATTGTATGATTCATAAGCATACCAGCACACAAAAGATTTTTGTTCTTGAGCAATTTACAGGCACAATTTTGTGTTTAAAAAAAAAAAAAAAAAGGTTTACTTTTCTCCAGCATGGTCATTGGAGTAACCAGTATTTGTACCACCATTACCAGACATTGCTACAGCACAGAAATCATATCCCTATTATGGATAATGGGCTTTCAGATACTAAGGAAGCTGCAGTGATTGCCCTGCCCCCCCTCCCCATTTAAAACATATTTATGGTTGTACCCATATTGCATTCTGTTCGCTCCATTACCTTGCGGTTAAATCTAGTGCTTCAAACATAGACAGTATAACAAATGGGTGTAGCCACCATTAAGTCACCCATTGGTTTTGAATCCTTGTGATGACCATTTTCGTCATCTTGGTGTTTTGAAACAGTATGACAAGCGAGGGATATATCGGACTGTGAAACCGCAAGCTCACTGGCTAATGACTTTTCAATCAGGAGTTGTTAGTCATGCAGTGTTTTACATGACTGAGTCCATAAAGTAGTCAGGAAAGTATTTACAGAGGTCAGTGCATAGGGCCGTTTTCCCATGAACTTCTATAGGACCAGAAGTGATTTTTTTTTTTTTTTACGAACACAGAAATCACCCCCTGCTGGCTTTTCAAAAGAATGCTGGTTTAAGGCACTTCTGCCATGGCTTCACTTTTTAGACACAGAAACCTAATAAATTTTTTATGGCCTCAGTCAAACAAGTGTTAATTTAGTCACACAGGACTAGAGTCTGGTTGGCGATCCCCCCTGGACCCACAGGTCGCTAGGGAGAAATGTGTATTCCCCAACTGGTTGGTTAGTGGTTGCTGGAGGTTCCTGGCTGTTGTGAGGTGAAGTTGGTCACAAAGATGGTGTTACACCAAAAACTTCCTTGTAATTGCTGTCGTCACTAACAGATTGTCACAGTTTTCATGGAAGATGCCAACTTGTCTGTTAAAACTGGCCAACTACCTGTCAAGCGATATTGAAACGTAAAAAAGTGCAATGCAAACCAGAAACAGAGAATGTTTGCCTTCAAAGTAAAAGTTGTGGCTTACTGCTGCAGCCAACACATTTCAAAAAGCACAGCTTTTACTTTGAAGGTGAACAGTGAGTATTTGCAGACAAGTTGGCATCTTCATGCAAACTACACGTGACTGCAGCAAATTGCTGGTGACCAAAGCAACCGCAAGGAGGTTTCCAGTGCAGCACTGTATACCTCTTTGTGACCAATTTCGCCTAGTGATAGCCAGCAGCTTCTGGCAACCACTTGCCAACCAGTCAGGGAATACACATTTTTTTCTAGCAAAGTGTGGTTGCCAACGGGTCGCCAACCAGTCTCTAGGCCTGTGTAACTGGAGCCTATACTGTCTGTGGCTTTGAAACAGTGTCCATATTATTGCGGTGATGCCATGCCGCCTAATATAAATTTATGGAGGCAGGAGGTCAGTCCACAACCAAAATCATCATAACTTGCTGAATTTTCCATCAATTTTCAAGCGGTTTAGTATTTATTTCTGCCACTCCATTAAAAAAAGAAAAAAAAGCCTGGAAACACTCATAAAACCAACATCTTCATGGAAGAATCAATAGATTCTCAAGCTAAAGATAAATAAAGTTGTGGTGAATTACACTTAATTGCAGCTTTAATTAAATCAGTTGTTTTTTAAAATCTCCTTCTCAGCATATCAGTCATCTTACACATGCTCTTCTTTTCTAGTAACTTTGTTTACATGTGTTAACAGCATCAGCAACAGCAACTCAGATTGCGGTCACTGCCATAATTCAGAGAACAAAGGTGCTGCTATAAAGATTTAATAAGAAACAAGCCTTTGTCTGCTGACACATAAACATTTTATTGTGTACTTGCTCTACACACACAGCAGGCAATGCAATCACATGGGAGGTGAAAATATCTGTTTTATTCCTTGCCCTCCACTTTTCTACTGAATTCTTTTGTTTTTTATTGTTTTGTTTTATCTGGACATCCGTGAATGGTTCAGCGATCTCTGGTGACATAGGAGGAAACATACTGGCCACTTAGCTGCTGATAACCTCACTTAAGCCCCCTGCCTCTCCCCAACCAATGAGAACACATCTCTGCTTCAACCAACCACGTCCTGGGATTTCCAGGGCCTGTGTGGGGCTATTTGCCCTGCTTATTGACTGGTGAAGATCTTTCCGGTGGCCGAGGTTTGTGGAATGCTGTGGATGCTGGTGGCAGCCAGTTCAGCAGAGCCTAGATGCACACATACACACAAAGATCCCTCATTCTCCTCTCTTCTTGATTCACATGTGTTAGACGTCACACAAAGGCCCGGAACAGCGTGGAACAGCGTCGCGTGGACGGATGCCTTTTTCCAAACCTGGTCACACATCAGTTATGAAAGTATTTTTTGTTGCTAGGATTTCACTACAGATGGTGTGTAGCTCTGGTACACAGATTACTGTTGATTGCCTTAACTCAGACTAACTCGGCGCGTTTGTGTGCCAGTGTGTGTTTGTCCCAAACTCTGCAGATTTATCTGTGTGTGTCCTGGGCTTGACTGATTGCGTCTCTGAGTGTTTATGTTTGTTCCCACTCATCCGTGCATCTGTGCACACTTTCACAGCATGCTGCACATGTTCTGTGTGTGCTGGTGAAGGTTATAATGTTCTGTTTGTACTGTGAGTGTAACTGTATGGTGATTGTGGAGGCAGCAGTTTATACAAAGATGTGTTTCTGTTATTTAGCTTGGTATGGAGACAGTATTAGATGCTGCAGTTATTATAATGCAATACAACTGAACTCACAAACTGCAGCATCCAAAATGATCAGAAAGCTAAATTAATACTTGTTTGACAAATAGTGAAATGACAGCGTTAATGAAGGGAGGACTTATTGCAACATTGCTGTATTTAACTATTCTTCTATACTTTAGTGAAAGTTCAGAAGCTTTATATAAAGTGGGACTGAGGTGGAATTACCATCATAAATCATGAGATTTAAAACAAAGTTTTGAAAGCTATGGTTTTGAAATTGCTATGCTGAATAGGACACTTTCCTGGTTTTATTGATCCTGTTAAAACTCTGTCTCATGAGGTGACCCGATGGTTGATTGTTTAGGGCACATACCACTTTAAAAAAAAAAAATGCTCTCAGCAGCTGATTTCTTGCCCAGCCTTTGCTGGATGTCATTGCCCTGCTCTTTTTCACCACTTTTCTAGTGTGTCTCTATTGCATCTCTTTAATGAAAGGCAAAATGCTGGAAAAAATAGTCAAAAAAAAAAACCATCAGATGTACCAGAGTTCAAAGCTGGAAGTGAAGATTCCAGAATCTGAAAAGTGAGTTGAAAGAGTGAGTATTTCACACTTGTAAAGTTTCACGTCTTTGAAGATGCATTTTTATCCATCTTTGTAGTACTGCAAATATTCTAAGTTAGGGATTTTTTTTTTCCCAGAGAAGGAGAGAGATTTTAACCAGAGCCAGAGGAAAAGCATAAGCATTGTAATAAATATATTTTTTTTTAAATTGGTTTTATTTACTCATACATTATAGAATTTTTTTTTATTTTTTAACTGGTCAGAAATGAAAGGAAAATGCACTGACATCTGTCAAATAAGGTAACACATTCTTTGTGCCTTCATTGTACACAGTCCAGTTGTAGTTACCTGTGTGCTCACACTTCAAGTCAAGAAAACCAGGAAAAAGTGTGATGGTGTCATTTCAGACGTTAAAACCATACTTTGATAATGCAGTTTTTTCATTTTAAAACTATACTTTGTGCTTTCAGTCCTTGTTATAATTTGTGATAACTTTACTACATTTGTGATTCACTTTACTCATTTTGCAGTAAAAAGTGCACCATGTACTGTAATTATTATACACCAAACTGCCACAACATTAAAACCAATATTGTGTAGATCCTCCTTGTGTCATGTTAGCGCTGTGTAGCAAGCAGGTTAGGACCCAAACGCAGAATTCAGGAGGCCAGACGTGAACTCAAATATCAGCTTTTATTGCCAGAAACTCTCATGTTAAGCCAAAACATACATGGAGCAAGGCAGGAGCAAGAACAAACTGAAAACTAGGATTCAGGGAAAACACACGGCCGGGGAGCACACAGCACTGTGGAATGAGGGAGATCGCAACGAAAAACAGAGGGAGACACAGACAATATATACACAGGAGAAGATTACGGCAGAGAGGACACACCTGGGGAACACAGCTGAACAGAATCAACCTAACGAGGCAGGGGAAGCAAAACTGAACATGACACACACAAGACGAGGGACTATCAAAGTAAAACAGGAAATAACACACACACACACACACACACTGAGACTCAGACTAAGACGTGAACTTGACACTGGGACTGAGGATAAACAGACATGTAGATAAAATAGACTGGGAAGACACAAGGACACGACAAACGTAAACTTAATAGAGGGAATACGAAACACAGAGACGAGACTGGGACGGAGCACAAAAGGGAACTAGAATAAAACAAGAAACCAAGAACTAGAAATATAAATAACACAACTACGAGGCTCCAGGAAATACTAAACTCAAGACTAATACAGAAAACTAATACAGAAACAAATACAGAACTAGAACCTGAAACTCTCTTAATACCAAAAGAAATATATATGTATATGTGTGGGAACTGAGGAGAACAGCTGCTGGACTTTTGGGAGAGGAATGTTGTCCCATTCTTGTCTGATTCAGGATTCTAGCTCCTCTTCTTTGTTGTTTTTTCATTTCATGATGGGCCAAACATTTTCAGTTGGTGAAAGGTCTGGACTGCGGGCAGGACAGTTCAGCACCTGGACTCTTCTACTATAAAGCCATGCTGTTGTAACAGATGCAGCATGTAGTTTAGCATTGTCTTACTGAAATATGCAAGTCCTTGGCTGAAAAAGACATCATCTGGATGGGAGCATACGTTACTCTAAAACCTGTATATACCTTTCAGCACTGATGGTGCCTTTCCAGATGTGCGAGCTGTTAATTCCATAGGCACTGATGCACCACCATCAGAGATGCAGGCTTTTGAACTGAATGCTGATAACAAGCTGGATGGTCCCTCTCCTCTTTAGTCCAAAAAGAATTTCAAATTTCAATTACAGAACAGTTATCCATTTTAAATTAGCTTTTTCCCAGAGAATACAGTGGGGTTTCTGGATCATGTTCACATATGGTTTCTTCTTTACATGATAGAGCTTTAACCTGCATTTGTGGATGGCAGGGTAAACTGTGTCTACAGACAGTGATTTCTGGAAGGGTTCATGACCCCATTCAGTAATTTCCATGACAGAATCATGCCTGTTTTTAATGAAGTGCTGCCTGGGGGTACAAAGATCACGGGCATTCATTACTAATTTTTGGCTTTGTCCCTCATGCAAAGATTGCTCCAGATTCCCGGAAGGATATTATGTACTGTAGATGATAAAATATTCAAAGTCTGTACAGTTTTATGTTGAGGAACATTATTTTGAAATTGTTTCACAGTTGTGGATGCAGTTTTTTTTGCAGATAGGTGAACCTCATGCTGATGCTTTTTCTAAGCTCGATCATGTTACTAAATTTAACCTAATTAGTTGCAAAATCTTCCTCCAGCTGTTTCTTTTTAGTACCACTTACTTTTCCAGCCTTTCGTTGCACCCGTCCCAACTTTTTGAGACATGTTGATGCCATCAAATTTAAAATGAGCTAATATTTTTCATGAAATTATAAAATGTCTCCGTTTAAACATTTGATATGTTTTCTATGGTCTATTGTGAATAAACTATGAGTTTTTGAGATTTGCAAATCACTGCATTCTGTTTTTGCTTACATTTTATAATGTGTCCCAACTTTTTTTTTGGAATTGGGGTTGTACATCAAAATGTAATAAAGTATAGTCCTTGTGTGTCTATATGTATGTGTGTGTGTGTGTCCTGTGATAGTACAATGTTCCCCACTGATGACCTCTGTGCCTGATCCTGCTGTGGAGGCCTGCCCATTTCATTAGCATGTTGGAGCAGTGAGCCTGGCTTTAGAGGCAATATCCCTGTCAGCAGATTAATCTAATACCTCGCCACACACAAACACACACACACACACACACACACACACACACACACACACACACACACACACACAGTATATACACATATGCACAAAAGAACACATGGAGAGACAGAGGACAATATGCACTCAAGTTGAAAGAAATACTCCAATGCACAGGATAGAAACACAAACACGCACATCCAGCGGAGCTTAATACTCTTCGACATGCTCACAGATACACATATGCACATACAAGTACACATCTAATATCTCAGCTCACCCACGACCTACTTTCTCTAACCCTGCTTTGCTTTTTGGCAACGACATACAAGCTGCAATTGAGGAGAAACACTAACAGAGCTGAAGCTGAACACTGTCCCGTTCAGGTCCCTTCCAGGGTGCTCAGCTCAGGGTGAGCAATTCATGCAAAACTCAATTAGTGCAAAACTTAAGGCTTCAACCACTTAAAGTCAAGGTCTGATCTTGTCAAGTTTAGTGATTTCCCTTGTGCTTTAGAGGAATACTCCCATGAACGTCCTAGTTGTGTTGAAATCACAATGATATGATGACTTTAGATCCAGTTTGTGTGATTTACTAGACATTTGTCAGCTGGTATGAATTCACTGGACCAAAGAGGCTATGATCTATCTCTCACTTTCTCACACAGAAAGTCTGAAACTGCATTTTAGCTTTTGAGAAGATACAGAAATCGGTAGCAGATCAGTACTAGTATCATTTTATTTGTCTTAGACAGGCAGGATAATATACATGTCATCCTGTATGGTCGCTTTACATCTTCTTAAGGAGTGGTATATAAATATATGAAGGTTATATAAGGTCAGACTATACTGTATGGTGGCAGCATTTTGCAGTCAGTAGCACTCCATGCTCTGTCACACAAGCGGTGTGTGGAACATATACTCTTATTTTGAAGGGTCATACAAGTTGTTGATGCATTGGTTTTAACAATACTGTAACACTATATTTTACTGGTGTGTAATGATTCCAAACAATTTCTTCAGATGTTTGCTAGAAAGAACAATGCAATGTGTATATACAGGTAAAACATATAAAACCAAGAAAATGTTATTGGTTAGCAATTTATAATCGGAACCCTTAATTTAGCAAATACGTTGCATTTTATGGTGAACTTTGGACAAATGACACACTTTGTTTCCAACATTAGTGAATTAGTTTGATCCTAAGATCAAGATTTGCCAGATTTCCCTTGTGAGTCAAGTAGTAGTAGTAGTAGTCAAGTACTATGCATACAGTATTTTGGGCTTACTTTGGAATGCTTTTAACTATTAATGGAATGATTCATCATATGTCATTTATCATTTTTAATGCAATATTTACATGAACATACTGAAGCCCATTTTCAGCAACCATCAGTCAAGTCGTCCAGTGGCAACTTGAGTTATTTAGTGCAAGTTTATCATCTTATAATTCTTATTGAATGGTTAGCACAGCTGAGAACTGTTGTGCTGATTAAAGAAGCACAATAGCTAGTTGAGCATCGACAGCATCAGACATTGTATGTTCAGTTGTAGTCTCAAAATGCTCCTTGAAAGATCTTTTATCTGAAACTGATCAAAGTATTCTTCTTCTAAGAAATTAAGGAACAGTATGTACTACCCTCTTCGCAAACCAGCACAGTCTGGTTCTTACAGCACCTGTGAAGCATCTATTTCTCAAAGTAGACACTCTACACTCTAATGTCCTTGTCTTCATGCTAAGTTTTGCACTGGGGTATGCCACTTCTCTTTCTGTTGAGGTTAGAGACAGTTTGCGTTCCTTGTGAATGAAGTAAAAGACACCATAGTATGAAATCTTCAGGTTTTTTGGGGGTAATTTCCTACATGAAATAACTATTATTTCTTAAAACAAGAACACGTCTCATGGATTTTAAATGAAAGTTGCTTTTTAGGAGCATTTTAAGACTGTATCCAGACCCATATTATAGTTTTAGGATGATAAACTTGCATTAGGTTTATTTAAGAAAAAACTGACTTTTCAAACTGACCCCAAACTTTTTTTTTTTTTTTTAGCAATAATGTACATGGAAGAACTTTGTTGGTAGAGTGAGATGCACTGTGTGTTAGAGATAAATGGGGACCTGAATTTTTTAACAGGGGAGCTGTAAAGAGACAGGAGCTAAATGGAGCATTTCAGAACAATGCAAGTCATAACACAGGTGCTTTAATACCAGTAGTAGATATTCATCTACACAACTGTCACGCTGGAGGTTGTTTTGAGAAAAGAGAATGTTTGAGAATTAGAAAATAAATGGATGATATATGGGGAGAGTTAACATTGATAATAGGCTATGAAATACCCAAGAACCCTGTGGTGCTATATTTAACTAATACAGGAAGCTACACATGAGGGCTGAGGAAAGCTACCTTGTTAAACATGGTCTTAGTTGCAACAAAGGCAGTCTTGAGCAAACTGGGAGTAACTGTCTGGACATTATTGATGAGATACATGATGTGGAAAGACAAACAGAAAAGTGGACTCCCTAGAAAATCCATTGCAATGGCACTTTAAAAACTACTATATAATGAGATTTTCGGTTTTATCAATAGGTTATAGTATGCTTCACAGACACTTTTTAGTGTTTCTTCTGTAATATTTTACAAAGCAGCAAAATATAAGTTTTAAAAAGTTTAAAAGGTCAGCTGATGAGCTATACACAAACTAAAAGACTTGGTTCCAAATCTGTGGGTCTGGATCCTCACAAGTGGTCCCAAGATGAACCTGAGAGATATTTGTTTTGTGGTCCATAACAATGTAGCTCAACAACTAGTAGTGACATTCAGTTTAAACAATCATGTATTCAATATTCGACTAAGGATGGACTTTTTCATTCTGTCATCTGGCAGTATTTTTTCTAGTGCTAGCAAACCAATAAAAGTGCTTGTATTGGTCTCAACTGTACTGTAAATGTACTGCTAATTAGCAAGTGTTAGCATTCTAGTGCACAAACCTAAGCTGATAAATGTGCTTAGAAGCTTGTGAACAAAGCCAGAATTGCTGATAAGGTGTCACAAGCACATATTGCTTAATCCAAAGGGCTGTCAAGTCCAAATCAATCAGTTAATTGAAATTTAACCAACTGTTTTTTTGTTTTTTGTTTTTTTTACTGGAGACATTATGTCACAGTGGTAAAGCAAGAGTGAAAAAGAGTGAAAGAGTTTAGCTGCTTCACTTTCTCGATCCTACCACAACAAGCCATATTGACTGTCTTCTCTATCCCTAGGACTCAAGTAGATGGCTTTCTCTAGGCAGTTTCTTAGCATATTATTAGGAAATTACTTGGGATGCACTGATACATGGACCAGATATCAGTTACGGCCGATATTGGCTTTGACTGATATCAGCATGTAAAATGGTATTTACTGATGTCGGGGGCAGATTCATATCTGTTGTGTTAAATGTTCAAACATTGTGAGGTGTCTTTGTTTCCTTGACACAAAGGTGGAAAAATAATATGGGTTTTAGCTTTGGCTGTTGACCAGATTGTTTTAAACATCAGTATCAGCCTGGAATTTCACAATCTGTCTATCTGTAGAAATTACAGATCTGAAAAAATACATTATCACCAAATATAGTAGTTATTACACTGTATGATAAGTTCTTACTCAGTTGAAGTACAAAACTACCAATGACTCACCTTTGTTGCATACACACCAGCAGGAACAAGAAATTAGTTTATGTAATAAGTACATCATGAGGTCTTCTTCTTTTTCCCTGGTGCCCTTTACTCTTCTGGTCCAGCCTCCTGTGCTGCTGTTCCTGTTGGCAGTGACTCACCAGTTTCTTTACACAGACAAAGTCCTCCTGCTGGCCATCCGGGAAGACGGCCTGCAGACTCAGAAAGTGTGAGTTTTTGTGAGACGGCCTGCAGGCAGTGGCAGTCAGATGGGAAAATTTGAGTTACAGAAGTCAATGAGTAATCCTTTAGCAGTGACCTCAAGCAAGGCACTTCACCTCAGCAGCTTTTAGTTTTCATACTGAGCTGCTCCCACTTTATGCGTGCAGCAGTAAGACTGAACAGGATGCTACATGCGTTTGTCACTGAGGTTTTGATTACTGACACTTTTTTCACACGGGGTCAAGTATGAGATGCAAGAACTAATCCTAATCCTTGTCCTATTTTAGGATGGGACAAGCACTCATACGGTTACCATGGAGATGACGGCCACTCCTTCTGTTCCTCCGGGACCGGCCAGCCATATGGGCCAACATTCACCACGGGTGACGTAATTGGCTGTTGCGTCAACCTCATTAACAACACTTGCTTTTACACCAAAAATGGCATCAGTTTAGGTTGGTGTACATGTTAAGATTATTTTATTTTAAATTGATTGATACAATATAATTTTGCATCAACTGGAACCAACATGTGTGTACTTAACTCTAACTGGATTTGTCTTTCTGTCCATTAGGTGTTGCCTTCACAGACCTCCCTGTAAGTATTCATGTCATCTATGTTTCTAATCATAATCCACTAGTGCTTTCCTTTTATTAATACGCCAAATTTTAGTCACCTCAATTTTGATTCCATGTAAATGATATGGGCTGTGCAGCTGCCCATATCATTGCAGTTTATTTTGGCATTTGGGGTTGGAAACTCTTTTGTTCTTTTGGGTCCAGTGGGTGCTGTAACTGGAATGTTTTTTTGGTTTTTTTTAATGTTTTACTGGCCAGATTGGTTTTAAGAATAGACTACAATCTCCACAGTTAAACAGAGTTGCTGTAAACACACAAACCAAGGAGTGTTTAACCCAAACAGCCTTCACCCGGGTGCTGGTGTTAGTTTCATATCCTGTTAGTGATTTTTGCAAAAACCAACAAACAGCTGTTTATCCGGTGACTTTTGTCTATTAGACAAACTTATCAGCTTGTAACCCGAGGCATTCCATAACAAAAGGGAAAGTTCAACCCAAAATCAAATGTATATATTTTTACCCATCCAGATTGTTTTGGTGTGAGTTACCCAGTTTGGAAGATTTTAATATTGAATAACTCATTGGCACTTGCTTTGTGGTCCTGAATGCACCAAAAAAATACATTTGAAAAGCTCAGAAAACTCAGTAGTAATGTTTCTTTTCAAAAATTATGACCAGGTTACCTTAAAAGTCCACAGACTTTGTTTTGAGCAGTTTCATGTAAGAACTATTGTGTTTCTTGCAGTGTAATAATTTGTTTTATAATGTGTAAATACTTATGTTGCCTAGTGCCAAATCAGTTCTATTTACCTAGATATTTTACATTTCTACTAGCCCAACCTGTACCCCACTGTGGGGCTTCAGACCCCCGGTGAGATTGTCGACGCCAACTTTGGCCAGCAGCCATTTGTCTTCGACATTGAGGACTACATGAGTGAATGGCGGGCCAAGATCCACGGCATGATCGCTCGCTTTCCCATAGGCGAGCGACTGGGGGAGTGGCAGGCCGTCCTACAGAAGTAAGATTCAGAACCAGTCGCCCCAACACCTTGACACACACACACACACACACACACCATAGTACTTTATCTCAAAGCTGAAAAAATGATAGCATGCAGCAATGTTGTGTGGAATGGTGGTAAAAAGAATATTAGTAAAACACCAGCAGCATACCTCGAGTGGAGTCGGCCCAGTGTATGAAAACACAGTGCCATGTAATACTTCCTTTAGGAGTTGTAATAATACCAGGTAATATTTCCCTTCAACATTGATTAAGTTCATATATAAAAGGGATCACCACAAAGGTCTTTTTGTTCCCGACACTGAAATGAAAATTTTTCCTATTGTGACAATGAACCATGAATTGATCTACTAAGTTTTGTGTGTGTCTCCAGATCCGGATATATCTTATTCCTTTGCACTATAGAGCTCCATTGTTTTCCTAAAACTATTAAATACACACCACAGAGCCACACTGATGTCACTGAACATTTCTTTGGCACTTCATCCCACATACATTGTTCTCCTTCTGCAAAAAATCACTAGAGAACCAATTTGGACTAATGACCAATTTGGACTAATGACTAAAGCACTATTTACTCCTATTTTAATAATGATTGCTAAAAGCATACATATAATATATATATATATATATATATATATATATATATGTGTGTGTGTGTGTGTGTGTGTGTGTGTGTGTGTGTGTGTGTGTGTATATATATCTCTGTGGCCACTTTGTAATAATTTGTCTTCCTCTCGGGATTGATGTTCTCAGGCTGTATGTCATAGACTAGTTGGAAAACAGAAACTGTTTGGTCAGTGACTGACATGTTTTTTTCAGATGAGATTAATTTAGAGAACATAATATCAGCCTTTTAACTTCAAGAAAAGCTTGAAAATCTATTGCAAATTCCAAAGTTTCTAAAGACACCAAGACTGGGATGATATTTCCATTCTGTCTATCTTCACATGGCCTTTTGTGGTGTAAACATCCTACAGATGAAATAAAGAGAGAACAATTTTATATTTTCAGAAAAAGATGATCGTGATTGTTATAAAAATCTTAAAGTTACTGAAGAGGAAACAGAAGGAAGAAAATGTTTTTCATTCTGTTAACTTTTTTTTCTTTTCTTTTTTTTTTCCTAGTATGGTTTCCAGCTACCTGGTACACCATGGGTACTGTGCCACTGCAACAGCCTTTGCCAGAGCCACAGAGACCATGATACAAGAGGACCAGACATCTATAAAGAACAGACAGAGTGAGTGCACAAAGCATTGTGTGCTCAAAGGGAATCATTAGATTTCTCTCTCTTATATTATAGGATGTGGGGTGTTAGTTGTCCCTGCTGATGCACTGGCCTCTTTGAAATGTTTGTTTTGAAAGCTTGAATTCTCCTAATGAGTATATTGTAAAAAACGTCCTGCTTTTTATTCAATAGGAATACAGAAGCTAGTGCTGGCGGGAAGGGTTGGTGAAGCCATAGAAGCAACTCAGCAGCTTTATCCCGGCCTGTTAGAACGCAACCCTAATCTACTATTCATGTTGAAGTAAGGATTAGATGCAAGCATGAATTTTCCATCTTCATCACAGTTGTTATGGATGTAAAGTTTGCTTGACAATTAAATAGGTAATTTTTATGGTGGCCCTGAAAGGTCAAACAGACTGCAACTTAAGGAAACACCAGCAAATAGAAAAATGCTGCAAAAGCACACAAAACACAACGGAAGTTGAATAAAACACAATAGTAGAAAAAACAAAATCTCACAAAACACAATGGAAGCGTTTCTGGGGACACAATAGCGTAACGGACCAGCCGCGACAGTGACAGAAACCAACACATGTGAAGGATCGCACTGAGACACGCTTAAAAGAAGCAGAAGGTTCATCAGTGTTGTGAGGGAGAAAAAAATGCAGGTAATGTGTGTTTTAATCACATGATTCATGTAATACTGTAGATACATGTTTGCTATTAACAGTTTACTGTTAGCTTGTCACTTCAGCAGCTGGTCCGTCACGTTATTGTGTCCCCTCGTTTTGTTTTTTTTATGCTTTTGCAGCGTTTTTTTCTATTTCCATTGTGTTTTTTTCTATTTCTGTTGTGTTTTATTGCATTTGACCTCTCAGGGCCACCATACATTTTCCAGTGAATACCAGTAACACCAGTATAAACTGGCCTCTAGGTGTCGTCAGTTTGTGGAGATGGTGAACGGTACAGACAGCGAGGTTCGCTGCTTGACCATTCGCTCTCCAAAGTCCCAGGACAGTTACCCCGGCTCACCCTGCCTCAGTCCCCACCACGGAGCCAGCAACACACACCTGCACACCGGAGGTACATCACACACGCAAACACATGAGCCAGAAAATTGCCAACAAGGGGATTGGTTTTTCCTCTCCATTTAAAGTTACAGTGTGGAAAATCTCACCACTAGATGTCAGTACATTGCAGATTGCAGTCAACTGAATTCTGTTTTCTTAACCCTCCCATTTCAAGTGCATAATCCTAGCTACGGTGGCTGCTGTAGGACAAACTTGTTTTAGTCAGCCAAGAGAGATGGAAAACAAATCTAAATCTTAAAATGTATCCCATAAGGGCTGCGGCTGACCAGCAGGCGTGTTTCTACTACTATAAAAACACATGGCATTTTTGCTGTATTTTATGAGTCACATCAAAAACGCTGTTTTTGCCGCTGTTAGCGATTATTAGCTGCTGTTAGCCGGTGTTAGTGAAGCTTTTCTTTGAAGTGGATCTAAAATTGTTGGATATGAATTCTCATACAATGAGAGAATGTAATCAAACTGTTTATCAGAGGGAAAGTGTGATTTTTGGGACACTCGAGCCTAACACAAGCTGGAATAATGTTAGCTTATAACCAGCTGTTGTTGTTTAGCCGGCTCATTGTCAGCTGTCTGGAGGGTCACATGTCTATTCTGCTGACAATAAGTAATTGTGACAACATCAGGAATAAATTGTCATGTTTATGCATGTTTATGTTTTTGCGTGTGCTAAAGCCCTGACTTCAGTTCACAAGATGAGGCTTGAGATGAGGAGGAAGAGGATGACATTTTATTCAGATGCCGGTCGCGTTGTCTCTTTCTTTCTTGTTTTTACTTCTTTGGTGAAGGGGACCCCTTCTCAGATGATGAAACATAGATATGATCCTTCATATCTGGAATCTGAAGGTGCAGACACAAATTAAAATTTGCTTCCACGGCATACGAACGCCTACAAATTCTCTTCTCCAATTTTATGTGGCCAAGTCTCTAGCCTCATACATAAAACGCAATTAGGCAGAACAACGATGTCCTTCTCGGCCACTTTATTCAACATGGCAGGGCAACATGGCGGCTCCTGTGTATTTTTAATGGATTAATTCGAAGTTTATGAGAAGACATAATTACACATTAATCAATGTATATTTATGAGTACAATATTCTTTTTCTATTAAATAACCTCAAAAAACAGCTGACAAGTTTATTTATGGGTATGTGTTTCCCCTCCTCCCTTACTCACTACAGCCCCAGGTTCAGACAGCCCCACCTGCAGTAACGGGGTCACTCCCACCAACAAGTCAAAGAGCCACAGCAGCAGCGGCAGCATCAAATACCCCAGCGCGTCCTCCTCTGCCTCCTCCTCCACATCTTCCTCCCCTTCCTCCATCAACTACTCTGAGTCCAACTCCTCCGACTCCACCAAGAGCCAGCCGCACAGTGCTAACAGCACCCAGGAAACCAGGTACGAAACCCTGACAGCATGTTTTACAGCTGATAAATCTCGACCTGGAGTCTGTACTGCCAAGCAAGTTCAGCATGCCTGGGATGTCTTTTCCTTATGTGGTTTCACTTACCATAACATTGGGAATCCAACTAAGTGGTTATCAACTGGATAATTTGGGGATAACAAATCTAGCTGTGAGTTTGCTTACATAAAAGTCAAATCACCTAAGGTGCTCCGACAGAAAAACATGATATTCAGTATCACGGCTCTGTTATTAAGAAAGAGGAAGATTGGATTGTAATTACAACTGTGTATTCCATCAAAATAACTTGTTGCTGGGGCACCCTGCAGCTTGCTTGTTAAGGCTGTCATCTCACCTTAAAAAAGTTAATGTGCTACTTGAAGCATGGCTTGTAAGACAATGTGAGCCTTATTCTTTCAGCTGCAACCTGTTAAAGGCTCTGAGAGCATAGAAAGAACAAATGTAAAAGCATAGTTCAAACCATTAGGTAGGCTCACTTGCAAATGTTATATAAGGTCAACAAGCTAAAGGCTTGGGTGTCCTGCTGTACAACTAGACCTCTTTTCCACTTTTCCATTTGTACATGTGCTGCTTTTGTGTGTGCATGTGTGTCTGTGTGAGCAGTGACAGTGAAATGGAGATTGAAGCAGAGCACTACACCAATGGAGTTGTTGAGGGCTCCTCAGCACGGATCATGAACGGGACATACAAACATGAAGAGATCCTTCAGCCAGACGACAACAGCATTGGCAATGGGGTCACAGGTACACAAAGAACACACACATGCACTCCAGCAACTTATCATACTCCTGAAAATGTCTTGTACTTTTCCCTGCTTCTCACCCTTATTTTTCCCCTTACTTCATTCTTAAGTTCACCTTTCTGCAGGATGTTTTTACAGTGTGTGTGTGTGTGTGTGTGTGTGTGTGTGTGTTTCTCCACCAGATGAGGTTTGTACTCACAGCAGACAGCTTTGTGGTGGGAACCAAGCAGCCACAGAGAGGATGATCCAGTTTGGACGGGAGCTGCAGGCGCTCAACGAACACCTGTGTCGGGAGTACGGCAAGAATGCCACACACAAGAAGATGTTACAGGTACACACACATTTGACTGCACATGGGCTCAAGCTCAACAAACAGCTATGATGCCAAACAACAGATGTGATGCAAGGAGTGGGCTGAGGAGATTTGTTTCCACTGGCACCAGTTAAAGTCCTGGTTAAAGTATTCTGTGCACGCTGCGGGAATTGGATTGACTTCTGATTTAGGATGTGCTGTTGTAAAGCAGATAAAGTCAAAACTATTTTCCAACAAGAGGGGTAGTTTCCAGTGTACAGGAAGGTGCTAAATCAGTCAAACTTTGTATGGCATCTCAAATCTGTATGGCACTTTATACTCATCTGTGAAGTTTAGTTTTCTACAGGTGACTGACAAGAGTTTAAGTTTAAACAGAAGTACAATTTAAGAAAACAGAAATTAAAATGATGAAAAAGTCATATTTTAATCAATAAAAAAAAAAAAATCAGACTAGCAACAAAGAGTAATTTTAAAAATGGGCACAGAAAATGACCAAAAACCAGAGTAAACATTTATCCCTGGATGTTGTTTTTTTTTTAAGGTTTAACACAGACAGTTTTCCAGTGTCATCAGAATTTTGTTCTTATAATTGCTAAACCTTCATCACAACAAAAGATGAAAAGAGGGGTATTTACACTGCTCAAAAAATTAAAGGAACACTTTGAAAACGCATCAAATCTCAATGGGGGAAAAAAAAAATCCTGCTGGATATCTATACTGATATGGACTGGGTAATGTGTTAGGGACAAAAGGATGCTACATTGTTTGATGGAAATGAAAATTATCAGCCTACAGAGGGCTGAATTCAAAAACACCCTGAAAATCAAAGTGAAAAAATTATGCAGCAGGCTACTCCATTTTACCGAAATTTCATTGCAGCAACTCAAAATGGTACTCAGTAGTTTGTATGGGCCCCACAAGCTTGTATACATGCCTGACTAGAGGATGTCAGGCCCTCAGGCCACCCTCATGAAGTCTGTTTCTGATTGTTTGGTCAGACACATTCACACTAGTGGCCTGCTGGAGGTCATTTTGTAGCTCTGGCAGTGCTCATCCTGTTCCTCCTTACACAAAGGAGCAGATACCGGTGCTGCTGATGGGTTAAGGACCTTCTACGGCCCTGTCCAGCTCTCCTAGAGTAACTTCCTGTCTCCTGGAATCTCCTCCATGCTCTTGAGACTGTGCTGGGAGACAAAGCAAACCTTCTGGCAATGGCACGTATTGATGTGCCATCTTGGAGGAGTTGGACTACCTGTGCAGCCTCTTTAGGGTCCAGGTATCACCTCATGCTACCAGTAGTGACACTGACCCTAGCC
>VUQS01036966.1:0-19178 GCA_015108495.1 Heterochromis multidens
GGAGGCCATTTACGTGAAAAGGGAAAGACCATCTCTGAACCGAGGAGGGGGCCTAAGGGTACATCTGTCACCATCTTACAATGCTGTGATTGCAGCCATTCCCCAATCTCTGTGAATGGTACTCATGGCCATTGATCAATGGTCATGACAATTTGCATACCATTGATCATGAAACTGACCAAATGGCCCATTGTTAGTCAGTGGTGCTGGTTTCTGTCATTATGCAAATGTACTGTTTATAAGGCTGGGGAAACCTGCAGTCAGCTGAGACTGAAGAAGTTACCAGTTGGTAAACGAAACGTTTCTCCCACTAAAAAAAAACGCCACGTCCAGATGAACAGATTCAACTTTTTGTAATCCCTGAACAGTTCAAATAACTCCTCCTACATCATTACTCTATTACAAACTGGCAATATACACTTCCTGTGCTTAAAAAAACCCCCCATCATTGCTAGTTTCCAACTTTAACAGATGGTGTTAGGACAAGTGATCAAGTCCCTTGATGGTTCTAATTACTTCTACTTAAAAAATAAAGTAGACATTCAGAATAAATAGCTTCATTATAGAAACTTGTGACATCACTCAAGAGTTCATCTTTGACATGTTATTTGTGATAAACTCCACGCACCATATATCACATCTTGCTAATAAAAAAAAAAAAGCTATTGACAGTTTTTTGTTGACTAATGGAGAAAACACAGTCACCATACAAAAAGACAACGAGAGTAGGGATTCTGGTTTATATGAAAAAAAGGAGGTTCAAAGGACTTCTTTTTAATTAGCACCCCAGAGTCTCTGAGCTGTAATAAAACTCTCAGGAAAATGATATTCTGTCATTTACAGAGATAAGTACTTTTCCAGTCTTTGGCTGACACAAGAAGAGGTTGTGTGGTAGAGCTCCAGTTAATGTTTACCTGGCCCACCGCCACTGCTTTACTACCCTGTGTTGTCTAGACGTAGGCATTTCAACACAGATGTTTACAGTTTTTGACCTCTGCCTGCTCTTTCTTGGGGTTAACCCACAGAGCATAATGAATACCTTTGTTTTAAAGTTTTAGAGGCTGATTTATCTTTTTTAAGCCAAATTTTTGTTGACATCATGGAGCATTTAAGAGGGCAGTTTCAGTGCACCTTGATGCCAACACTGAGTATCCTCAAAGTGCGAGGTGGATGTGTTGAAAGTGCTTCACCACGCCACAGAGGGACGTCCACAGTGATGTATTGCCCAAATGTCGCATTGAAATTCTTCTGCCAGCATTCTGCTGCCACAGACTGAGGAGGAACGTGATGAATGCCCCTTCATGTCACAGACATAAGTGCTCCCATAGATTACTGCAACATATCGTACACGGCCTGACACAAATGTGTTTCGATGACGGCTCATCTTTCATCCAAGTCATCTTTCTCTTTTTTTTCTTTCCTCAATATGCCAAGGACCTTTGGACAAACAGGTTAAAAATATCATCCAATCACAGTCTTGTTAGGAGGGAGACAAGATTGAGAGGGTGAAGCAGGAGTGAATGCTTCATCGGTGGCACTGAAGGACAGCCAAAGTGTGAAGATCTTCCAGTAGTACATAAAACACACCTACCTTGTATTAACAGAGATGTCCCTTTGGGAATACCTAGCCCATGCTACACCCTGTGGCATCAAAAGCACCGCTCTGATCTCCATGAAAGCTGACTCAGTAGGATTAGCCAATCACAGCTTTTCTTCACCACATCAAAACAAAAGATGCACGCAGAGAACTTGTGATGCACACCATCAATGCCTCGACTTGTCAGCACAGAATCATTAAGGAACATTTGTTCAGCTGAAAATAAATAGGCACACCCCTTAAGATCACTTGGAAGGGATTTGTGAGACTGGTAATTTTCAGTCTGATAAGCGTCTGTATGTCTTGGCTACTGAGGCATGTCACAACTCTTCTTAGCTCCTACCACAAATCCCTGCTGCCATGTCTTATATATCCTGGGGCAGCATCTAACTTTTTACAGATGGAAGCTATTTAACTGCCATCAGACCTGTGATGGACTAACGAGGATACTGCAGGATCGTGACATCGGCTGACCCCAGCTTGCTCTGACCCCGCAAGACCTGACCATAACCTTTAAACAATGAGTAACTCAGATAGAGGGAGCAGACACTTTCAATCAATGTCAGTGTCAAACATCTGTAAAGTCACTTCAGTATCAGTTAGTAAAGCGACAGATTGTAGCTCAGAATGAGTGTAAATATTTCATAAATGCGTACCAATTTAATGCTTATTTTACCCTTGTAGTTACCAGTATCTATTACAAATGTAGAATACATAGGTTAAATTAACAACAACCTTGTGTTTGGGGATGTAATTTCATGCTTTTAAATTGCCATTTCAAAAGTTTTTTTTTATGTAAAATCTTTTTTGTACTTATTACGAGTAATTTACTAGTAATTTAAGTAAGTCATTGTAAAATGTAATGCAACAGTGCACCCGTAAATTCTTCCTTGACAGGAAAAAAGGCCTGCCTGGACTAATTAAGTCAGAGAGGTATTGATTTAAGGAAATGCTAATTAACGAGGCTGTAGTTTGCAGAGGTGTTGAACTTGAATGCATCATGAAATTTTCCTAATGTTTTGCCCACCACATTCAAGAGACAGCATATTAAAAACACTTCAGTTAAAATACCACCACTAAGTGTGACTTCAGCAGAAGCTGTGACAAATGTTACAAACTGTATATTATAATTATATGTTTTTTTTATTTCACAAGGGAATGATAACTGAGCTGAGAAGTTCATAATTTAATACTGCAGCAGCATGAAATGTGGCCCACCCAGTATCAGCCCAGGTCCAGAAAACATATCAGCATGACAAAGCAGGAGGCGGAACTGCAGCAAACTTCCTATTGCTGTTAATTACAGTGGGAGGAGGAGGAGGTCTGTTCTAATTACAAAGAAGGGCTGACAAAGCCAACGCTGCCCAGAGAGAGAACAAGGTTGCCTCCTCCTCCTCCTCCTCATGCTGTGGTTTAGTTTTAATGAAGACCCACTGACTTCTCCCCCAACCTGCCAGAGTATGTGGTGGCTGTTGGTGGTACAATTTTCCAGTAAGACAGGAACACAACTGTCCAATTTAAAGTCCCATTATAACCCAGCTTCAGCACATGACAGCTGCTTTTCAAGCCTGTGGTCTACACTGTTGTATGGCATGCATCCAGGTCACTGTGGACAATGAAATCTGAATCGTGTGCAACATTTTCATTATTTTATAAGTGAAATCTGGACAATCTGAATGTAATCCTGTTTCTGTTACATTGCAGTTTGTAAGCATCAGACATTAATTATGATATTGTTTTTTTTTTTCTTTTTGCTCAGGCTTAAGCTACATTTATACTTATGAGCTGAGGTGTGAAGGTAATTTGATGCAGTAATTGAGTAATTGATCACAGTTGTTGCGATACTTTGCTAACAGTGCTTACTGTATGAGCCACTATATTCTGACATGCACACCTTGCATTGCTGAGGACCAAATGGGAACTGCAAGAAATGATCTTTCAGCTTGACTTGCACATTTCTTCCTACAGATTTATGATGTCAGTGGAGTTTTTGATACATTTTGTAAGGTACCCGTTCAGCTGCTCGTTAATGTGAATCTCTAATAAGCTGGTTACATGGCAGCATGTGTGGGGGGATATTTTCTTGGCACACTTTTGGCCCCTTTATTACTAACCGAGCATCCTTTAAATGCCACAGCCTACCTGAGTATTGTTGCTGACTATGTCCATCCCTTTATGACCACAGTGTGTCCATCTTCTGATGGCTGCTTCCAGCAGGATAACACATCATGTTACAAAGGTCAAATTATGTCAAACACGAGAGCTCCTTGAACATGACAATGAATTGACTGTACTCAAATGGCCTACACAGTCACTAGATCTCAATCTAACATCCAATCCTTTGGGATGAGTTGGATGGGAGATTTGCTTCACAGATGTGCAACCGACAAATCTGCCGCAACTGTGTGATATGCTATCATATCAATATGGAGCAAAATCTAGGAGGAATGCTTCCAGCACCTTGTTGATTCTGTGCCACAAAGAATCAAGGCAGTTCTGAAGGCAAAAGGGGTGTCCCTTTTGAGTGTATAAGTACCATTATTTTAATAATGCATAGGCTGTTGCTGCAGCAGACAGTGGGTTAAATTAGCGGGTTTATTTATTTGAGTGTGAAGGTTCATTCTTGACCTTTGGGAAGAGTGTAATTAACAAAATAATCTAAACTCAGATATTATCGTTCTGTCATCAGCATCTCATTCTTCTTATTCTTTTTTTTCATAATGTGACCAAGGACAAGTGGTGCAGGAGAGCTTGTTTTTGTTTTTTTTGTCATAGTGGCAGCTTAATTCTTTACCCTTGTCTTTCTACTTATCACTTTTTCCCACATACATCCTCTGCTTCCCTGCTTTCCTTCTCTTCCCTCACAGCACCTTTTTCACCGTCTCGCCCATCACTTACTTTTCTCCATCTTTCTGTCTATCAGTGGGACATCAGTGTATTCCATCTTCAGAGTGGGAGCCATGTGATAGGGGTTAATGGATTGGGCAGGATGAAGCATTGTGTCCTGCTGTCAGAGATTGCCATTTGTTTTGTGTGGGATCAATGAGGAGATCCAGAGTTGGTGCCAGCTGGAGATGATGGACTAATGTGTAACCACAAAACCATAAGAAACTGTCAGTGGGAAAACACATCACAACACAGCATCGATTCTGCCTTAATTTTACATCTTCCTGGGCAAAAAATTTACATCTTTTAGGTTTAAAGCGGACCCTTCAGGATTTTACGACATTTTTATGTCACAAACAAATTGAAGTGAAGAACAACAGATGTTAATTTGACTCTTAGTGGATTTGATGATGGAATGAGTGGGATGGAATTCATATTCCTTAATGGCATTTGCACCCCTGGGGACCTGGTGAAAGAATATTCCCCATTGCCTAGAAGGCGACAATATTCACTTGTGAGAGGAACTGATGTACTTGAAAGCTGATGCCATCAATGAATGCCTGGAGGTTAGAGCGCTGTATTACACGAAACATGCTAATTAATTGCTTTTATTCAAGTGTAATATGCAGCTGTTAATATTTCCTTTGAGGGTTCCTGCTTGAATATTCCACCTAGCTTTGAAAAGAAATTCTTTTGTTTCCCAATCTGATGCTGCTGTTCTCATATTTTTGTGACCATTATCACTAATGGTTCTCATGATTACATTTTTGCCCATCACTTCTGTTGCAAAACTAGAGGCAAGTCAGGCTTAAATTTGTAGCCGATGTCAAACAATTACCCATTAGACACAATTAGAGTGGTACATTGAAAGTGAACCTTGTCATTCCGTTTATGCTATTTAAAAATATGCTGAAATGTTTAAAATTGGCTGGGTTTGCTTCAGTTCATAAGAAGCAGCAACCTCAGGGCCTGAAAAATGAAGCCAGCAAGGACCAGCCAAAAACTGCTATTCTGCAACTGGTCACTTGAGGCTGGCTCCAAAAGTGAGCTTTCTTTCTTGTTAAAATGCCCAGTTTTACAGCAGAAATTAACATGTTTACATTCTGACATAAAAATGTTTGTCGTCTCTAAGGCTGATCTTCCCCTTCATGACAACAGAGCTCATTCATTTAAATTTCATTAGGGCTTAAAGTTTGCATTATTAGGCCACTTCAAGTAACAGGTGTGGCCAAGCAGGCCGTAGCTAATAGATGTCTGTTAAATGTCATCTTGGTTAGACCTCAATCACGCAGGCCTAGAGGTTGGTGACCGCCTGGCAACCACTGGTTGCTAAGGAAAAATGAGTATTCTTTGACCAGTTGCAAGTGGTTGCTGGAGGTTGCAGGCATTTGCTGTGAAATTGATTGCTAAAGCCCCAGTCATGCAGGCCTAAAGACTGGTCAGTGACCCCTCTGGTGACCAAGGCAAAAATGTGTATTCCCTGACAAGTTGGCGAGTGGTTGCTGGCTGTCGCTAGGTAAAACTGATCATAAAGAGGAATACGACGTATTGTGATTGCTTTGGTTGCTAACAGATTGTCATGGTCACCTGTAGTTTGTATGGAAGACATTCACCAACTACTCGCTAAGCTGTAGTGAAACTGTGAAAAATGTGATGCAAACCGAAAAGTGGAGAATTCGCCTTCAAAGTAAAAGTTGCAGTCTTTGAAACGCATTGTTTTCAGCGGTAGGGCGCAGCTTTTACTTCAAGATGAAAGTTCTCTGTTTCTGGTTTGCGTTGCACTTTTTTTCAAATTTCACGAACACTCAATGGTTAGTTGGTGAGTGTTTCCAGGCAAGTTGGCGCCTGCCGTGCTAACTATGGGTGATCGCGGCAATCTGCTAGCGACCAAAGCAATCGCAATGAGGCTTTTGGTGCAGCAACCTTTTTGTGACCAATTTCACCCAGTGACAGTTAGCAACCTCAGCAAACATTTGCCAACTGGTTGGGCAATACACATTTCCCAAGCAACCACAGATTACCAGGGGTTCACTGACCTCTAGGCCTCTCTAGGCCTCTCTAGGACTGTGTGACTGAGCCTGAATTTCAGTAACTGAATTGGACCTCTTGAGTGTTTGTGTTATTTCATTTTATTAGTCTGTCTTTAGTTTTGTTGAATTACATTCTAGTAATGTTTTAATTAATTATATGTTACCACTAATTACCAGGGGTCTGTGGTTGTGTGATGTACCCCTACATACACAATCTATGAATCCACCTTGTTAACCAAGTTTTCTATAGTTTGCTGACAACTTCTCCACCCTTTTATCCAAATATAGTTACTTTTGGGTCCAAAAAAAAAGAAAAAAAGATGGGAGTCTTACTAAAACCGAGGCTTCAAAACAGGAATTCATATGCTACGGTGGCTACATCAGTCTTTTCTATAAGGTCTGTGGCTCACAGCCATCATCCCTCAATCTCAAGTGTAAATCAAATGACTGGCTTCTCAGCTGGTGCTTTGGCCTCTCAAATTCATGAGAACAATTCCTTTCAAGACTTCTAATGTGGAACCACAGATGCAGTAGCTACTGGTTCCAACCCTCTTCCTATGACTTGCCCCCCTCCCATCTGTTTTCTCCTTGAGATGGCCTGAACTTGGCCCAGCTGTCTCACAGACACTGCAAAGTTATCTGGTCATGTGAGAACCGTGTCATATAAAACGAAAATCAAAGAAACTGGGGCCTGTGCTCATCACTCCTCCAGGGTCCTCCTTGTGGGATTTGACAGTCCTGGGACTGATGGATTTCCTAAAGCTGCCATGCAGAATCATGGGCCACAGGGCTCCCTCAGTTTGTTTATTTTATTTTGTCCTGCATCATTATGCCATGAACGCAAGATTCTTGAGTTAAATTTGATGTCCATGATGAGCTGTTGCTCGCTTTACCTTGCACACAATCAGCTGTTCATGCTATCTTAGACAATCATCAGATTTCAATGCAGGAATGATTCTCCTGATGAAATTTCAACGTGTGTTCCTGAACTCCCTTTTCCCCTTCAAAACTTATAAGCCAGGCATGCACAGTTTGTCATATTTATCAGTTCGGAACATTACTAGTTATGAAAGTGGGCATCCTGCCATCACCTTGTAGAGCTCTGATTGAGTATAAGTGTTCTCTCACCCCAGCCTGCTCCTTGTTAGGACAAGTGAATTTTACTAATGCCTGGTGTGGGCTAATGCCTTCTTTTACAAGCCTAATAAGAATAATGGCTCATCATAAATTTTGAGTCATCCTGATCTTATGAGACAGACTGTAAATGAGTTATGAATTATATCTCTCCCTATGCACTTGCCTCATGATAGTGCAAGCGCATTTTGAAAGAAGGCTATGAAGTCCACAAGAATATGTGTGAATTTACCAAAAGTACCAGCACTTGATTTTCACTTACTCCACCAAGATCTCAGGCGTAGTAAGTGCTGCTGGTGTAGTGGTATCATGCAAGATTCCCATTCTCGAGATCTGGGTTCAATTCCCAGGCAGCACAGATGTTTAGAGTGGTAAAGATAGACCACCTGATCAGTAGGTTTGTTTTCTAGCTCCTCCAGGTAGCATATGCCCCCACATCAGTGTGTGGGTAAAAGCTCTTTGAGAAGTCAATAAGACTAGAAAAGTACTGTAAATATGCCAGTTTATCAACTAGCAATTTAAGTGTCAATATACATGTTTACCCCCCACCGATGATCATAGTATAAAGTGGCTAACTTTAGCTGGCTGTATAAAAAATTAATAAATATTATTGTAACAGTCAAGATGTGTGCTATTTTCGGCACAGAGAAATAGAGGAATAACATAAATTGAGCCTGACTGCGGTTTGGTCAGCAGACGTAAACCAAGTGAATTAGGGGCTCAAGCAGAATAGCTGAATTATCTGATTGAACACAACACTGGGAAATCATCAATTTCTTTTCAATTAGCTGCTTGTACTGACCTCGAAGGCAAATGGTATTTGGCAACAAAGGTAATTCAGTTATACAAAGTACAAAACAACAGATGTAATTGACAATTAATCAGATTAATTTGAGCAAAACCTTGAAATAACCTGTTACTGCACAGGAAAGAATGCATTCTTTGACATTTTCAGTAGCTGCTGTTTCAGTGTGGCACATGGAAAGTGTAGCTTTGTTTGTTTGACTTGGCTGTGGCTGTCACCTCAAAATGGCAATAGTCCTAGACGTGGGATATTAGGGCTCAACACCTACTATTTTATTCATTGCTTGGGTGGATTGCTATGCCATCTGCGGCAGACCAAAGGTGGGATTTGTCAGTGCTGCTTAAAGGTCTTGGTCTCACCAACGGCACAACAATCCAATTCAAATACTGCAACCAGCCTGGATTTACCATTTTGTTGATGTCTGTCACCGATAATTTAACACTGGCCTGAGTCTTTAAATGTCAGGCATGAAAATTTTATAATGAATACAACATCCCAAAATAATTATAGGGTAATTCCTCCTCTCATCTCTCATTTTGCTGCAAAAACAGGTACATAAAGATGACTTGGAATGAAATGCTAGACATCTTCCAACAATGGGGGCAACAGTGGGCTTGAAACCAATGGAGAATGTTGTGGTTGGTGGGCAACAAGACATATTGGCAGTGCAGAGTGCTAATGATTGACTATGGCACCACACTCTGGGCAACAGGAGGTGATAATGATTTCCTTGACATTCTACCCAATCTGACCTCATTTGAGCTAATTCTGTTCTACAGTCTGTCCAGGGCTATTGTACTCTAAGCAGCAAGTCCTCTCAGTCCACTTTAGAGGAAACGCAGTACTTTAAAAAACTGGGTTATCTGCATAAATCTGTTCTCTCTCGAATAAGTAATAATATGTTTCACAGTTCTCTGGCCATTTAGGGGGAATTCCTAAACAGGAAACAACAAAGGCCAACTCTTGACAGGCATGCAATAAAACCAAGAACCTCTTGGGTCCATCCAGCTTCACTGCTACCCATCCCTTGGGGCTTCCATAAGAGACTAAGCTGCCCTTCCATCCGTCCTCACAGTTCAGAGGGTAAACTAGCAGAGAAATTGGACACTGGCTCATTGTGAGTTTCCAGGCTCTTGAGAGGAGGAGAGGCGAGGGTTAAATTCAGGCCAGTCTTCCCTAATGTTGAAGAGTGGCCTTTGATTGCCCCCCATCCATGTGTAGTGTGCTGCTGCAGGGGAACCTGACACTGACGTTGCTATTGAAGTGCTGCAGGAGGGGCAGATAGCTGGTCTCATCGGCACAGATCCAGTGTACGAGCCCCCTATAATGGACAGTGGCAGGTGTGTGACAGATCTGGGTGCTAAAGGACATTTGGGACCCCCCAGAGATGACAGCCTCTTGGCCTGTCTCAAGAACTGATTAGGAGACTGGCTGAGAGGGGGAAGCCCGTCCACGTCTTCCGCCACAGTTTTTCCATTTTGCACTAGTTCAGCAACAGTTTAATTACTCTGACTTTGAGAAAATAAATCAAAAACGGGGCATGTGGCACAGAATCACCCCCTTTCACATGACTGTAGTTTTAGATTCCCATGCAGATAGTTACTTTGTTGCAGACACTAAATGAGAACATTTTTTTTAGTTTGGGCCAGAATGAAAGGGAGTATTAAGCTGTGATCTTCAGATTTTAGTTGTCCAATGTGAGATATAATTAATCTAAACCAGGTGCTTTATGCACTGAAAGGACACCTTGTGCATATCTGTGGGATGCCAATGACTTTGACAAAACGGTCATATTTGGGAATGAGAAGGGGCTGTAAATATGGAGCTACAGCCAGCTGACATTTTTGAAAAAGCTCACTAATTAACACATTTAACCAGTTTTCCTGTTGGTTGTTTGGCAACTGGTCCTGGTCCTGAAATTAGTTTGGCGTACACCCTCACAAACATTAACTTGTTTCTGATTCGATTTTTAAACTACTGAGATATAATGTGTTAATTGCAAACTATTAGAGGTGCTGATTGAAAAATTTTATTAACACTGAAAAGAGCCAGAGGGACTCCTTCTTCCCGTTTCCAGTGTTAGTGCTCTGCAGTAACATCAAATTTACTTTAATATATGAGAGTGGTTTTAATCGTCTCATCTAACCCTCCTCTAAAAAACAACTCATCTAATCCTTTAATTTACATTCAAGTTATAACATCTGCTGTGATTACTTTATCTAAGGCAATTTGGAGCTCTGTTTCTGATTATTATTACTATTACAAGCAAAATAATGTCAAGGAGTGCCAAGTGGAGGCTAAAGACGTCTGGTGGAGATTGAAAAACAAGGGGAATAAATCCTTAAGTCTCCAGCTCGACCACAAGTGGCATCATTGTCATCACCTTGTTCTGATTTCATTTCATCTCTCGGCGCCACCACTGCAGGCAATATCTGGGTATTGAGTTACATGAGGCCCACCTCTTATTATTTTCATGGGAACTCAAGGACAGCCAGTCTTGTGCAGAGATGAGAGGATATTTATATGAATGCATATAATGTTGTGTTCTCAGTACTCGGGGACATTTAGCGCCTATCTCCGAATAGCATCAGAAGCTCTCAGCTCGACAGAGTCATCAATATCAGAAGGGTTTATGTGTTTCATATTGCCACCACACCAGCTGGGACTGCATGCCTGATGAGCTGGCTAGTGTAGTAGAGGACGCACCATTCTTTTTCATAGCCTCATTCACAGTGTGAACTCAGCGCATACTGGTGTCCAGAGATTATCGCTTTGTCTCCATAAAGGTCAGGCCAGTGGCCAAAGGCAGCTTTAGCTTGATAACGTGGTTTGATGCCTAGGCTCAAATCTTGATTGTAATGGGACATATATATTTTATACTGTTAAGTTGCCATGTTTACTGAATTCCATTTGACTGTACATTTCTTTGTGATACGGCAAAGTGCCTGAGATGTGTTTGGCTGGTTTGATAGCTGTGCTGTGGATTGCCATGTCTTGCCAAGGTGGATAAAGACAGGGCTCAGAAAAGAAAGGGAACAAAGCTGGAGTTAAGTGGTAAAAAGCTGGCAGGTTAGCAGGATTCATAAGTAGTGAGCATGGCTTATTTTGCTAAACGAGGCAAGAAAACTTCATAAAACCAGAAAGGTAATAGAAACAGAAAACTGGCAGCCCTGACGGTTAGATATACTAATCAACCTGTTAAATGTAAACCATCAACCTTATAAACAAATCAGTGCTGACACTGTGCTTCACACAGCCTTCTCTCTGTGTGTAATGCAACACCTTCCCATCATTCCCACACCATTCACAGAAGTCATTTCAGTGATTCTTGGGAAAGCTGAGCAGGAACGAGACATGAGATCGTGTTTGATCCAAATGTTTCTTCATACAGGAGGGTGAGTGATGTGACAAGCTCAGCATCTATAATCCTTGGTTGTTTTCATTTGGAAATCCACGCATAGCATGTCCATCACAGATGGGCTGAAATCCCCCAAGCTTGAGTCAAACTGAAATTTGAATTCTCCTCACTTTTGCTCACATTTCTATCCACATCTGTTATACATATTTTAGGAGCTGAGAACATGGAGCCTCAAATGTTAGTGGTTCTGCAGTCCGGTGCTATTGCAGGTGAAGAATTAAGAAGTGCCAGTCTGCAAACATGATGGAAATATGGAATTTAAGTTTGTTTTGATTTGAAAAAAGAAAAAAGAAAAATGGTGTCTATATTAATAAACACATCATAGTGACCTTTCACATTCAAAGGGGAAGCATGTATCAGTCAGAAGCAGAGATTTGGCTGCTTGTAGAAAATGATCCTGAGGAAGAACAACAATGGCAGAAAGTGCCATTTGTTTTGACTGATGATGAGTTGGAACTTTTAGTGAAAGCATTACAGCAGTGGAAATATGGCAAAATTTTAGAGTTGCAGTGTGAGCATCATCCATTGCTGAAGAGAACCAAGGGAATTTGAAAAGAGTACCAACACAAAATCTTAATTTTTGGGACTGATAAGATCCAATTAAGAAGCAAACATGAGTACTATTCGATTGTTTCCAAAATTCTTAGTTTCCAAAAACACAGTCGTGGAGTTTTCAAACTATCAACTAGGCAATGAAAAATATAGTAAATTACTAGTTTAATTAAATATAGCTTCTTACTCCCCAGTGCTTTTGCATTTGCATGATTCACAACTCACAATAATCTTTATTTATCTTATGCTGATTCTTGTTGCAGGTGCTCAGTTCGTCCTCTGTCTAAAACAATCTATTTTTGGAGCTTTCCTTTCATGCTTTCATCTCTTTAAACTAACTTTCTTACGATTGTTCCTTGTAAAGTGAAAATTTAAACAGCAGGTGGGTGTGGCTTCTGTGTTCACAGCCAAAGGTGTGTGCCTGAGAAGACCATATCAAGGATATCTGTTCTCTCTGACACCAGGGAACCAGGATGAGAAAAAAAAATGTCTGAAACTGAGCATTAAGAGCAGTCTCACGCTTGAGCTTTTGGCTCATACACATTACATACTCTGACCTCATTATTATTTATTTGTTTTAGTCATAATTAAACCAAAATGCAGAAGCAGTGTGTGAAAAACTAAGTACAACCTTACTTCTTCCATAGGAAATAAGAGAGTAAGTAGCAACCAGGTGCTGCTAATCAAATGCACTTGATTAACTAATCATCAGCAAGTGTGAGCACCTCTATAAAAGCAGATGTTTTGGAAGTTTGCTGGTTTGGAGCATTTGGGTGTGTGTTTACACAATACTAAGGAGGAAAGAGATCAGCATTGTTACTGCCCATCAGTCTGGGAAAGGTTATAAGGCCATTTCCAAACAATTTTGAAGTCCATCATTATAGAAAGATTATTCACAAGTGGAAAACATTCAAGACAGCTGCCAACCTTCCCAGGAGTAGACATCCCAGCAAATTCATTGCAAGGTCAGGCCATGCAATGCACAAAGAAATTGCAAAAAACCCAAGAGCTACATCTCAGACTCTATAGGCCTCTGTTAACATGTAAAATGTTAATGTTCATACAAGTACAATTAGAAAAACATTGGACAAGTATGGCTTGTTTGGAAGGGTTGCCAGGAGAAAGCCTCTTCTCTCTAAAAAGAACATGGCAGCATGGTTTAGGTTTGCAAAATTGATCTGACCAAACCACAAGACTTCTGGAACCTTTGGACAGACGAGACCAAAGTGGAGATGTTTGGCCATAATGCACAACACTACATTTGGAGAAAAACAAACACAGCATATCAGAACAAACATCTCATACCAAATGTCAAGCATGGTGGTGGAGGGGCGATGATTTGGGTTTGTTTTGCAGCCACAGGATCTGGGCACCATGCAGTCATTGAGTTGACCATGAACTCCTCTGTATACCAAAGTATTCTAGAGTCAGATGTGGGGTCATCTGTCTGACAGCTAAAACTTGGCCTTGGGTCATGCAACAGGACCGTGATCCTAAACACAAAAGCAAATTTACAACAGAATGAAAGAAAAGAAAGTGTTGCATTGGCCCAGTCAAAGTCCAGACCTCAACCTGATTGAAATGTTGTGGCAGGAGCACTGAGGAGAACTGTGTATAAATGAATGCCTGTAAATATCAATGAACTGAAGCAACGTTATAAAGAAGAGTGAGTCAAAATTCCTATGTAAGAGACTGATAAAGTCATATAGAAAATAATTCAAGTTACTTCAAGTTATTTCTACAACAATTGTTTCCATAAGCTACTGAATCCTGGGGTATAATATTTCATATGTTGTTGTCATGTGTTGTTGTTCATCTCAGATTGTATTTACCTAATTTTAAGACCTGGTAAGTACTAAATTTTTTTTTTATTATGTCCCGATATGTAAAACCTTCTTTTTGCCATGACTATTTTAGCCAGCAATAGTCCTCCATTTGAATACAGATGCAGAATTAAAATGCATGTGCTAAATTACTTCCTATGGGGGCCAGACCAGAACTAATACCCCATAGGTTGGTTACCAAGCAGATCTTATGCAGCTGCCAGCATACCCTAGCAACACGTACCATCAACCCTTAAGGGCTGCGAGCACCGGTGGGAGAGTGACTCACAGTCCATGTATCCCAGCATGCCTTGCCACTGTGGTGCCCTTCACCCTGTGACCTGCTGTAATGGCAGCATGGAGAGATAAAAAGAACCATGTGACATGAGCGGACACAGTCACTCTGACCTCATGCTGCTCGCTGCCTTTTCAAACACAGCTCACATGGAGAGAGTGAAGACAAGGGGCAGCTTGGGCAACAAGAGTCAGCACAACCATCCAGAACAGAAGTCATGTTCTTTTTTTAATCTCTACAAAGAGTTTGTGCTTGTTGATGACATACCTGCATTAAAAAAAAAAAAGAAAAAAAAGATGCTCAGTCATGTATTAGCTTTAATGGCTGTTTTCATTTTCCACTCCAGTGGTGCAGAATATTGCAGCTTTAGTTCTGTTTTTATAAATAACTCATCAACAAATTCCCAGATAAATTTACTGACCAGAAGGAGCCAAATGAGAAAAGCAAAAACACCAATCTGTTGTCGCACACACTTTCACCTTTATTGTCCAACAGTCTCAGCACAGTTTACCCAGTAACGTTTAATGTGTGGAAAAAGCACCATCTGTGCTCGGAGCCAGCAAACCGCCATACCTAAGTCATCATTCCTGCAGTCCCTTGGCACTGTGACGGTTATGGGACTTTAAATCAGTGCCTTGCACCCTCAGGGTTCATTATAAGGTGACAGGCCCATTGTGGCTGCTCTGTGACGACAACAAGTGGCAGTGCAAGCAGGGCTGGAGAAAGAGGGGCAGATGGTACAGAGAGATGACAATAGTGCCATTTCACAGCGTATCCTCCACCTGTGGCGTGACGGAGGCTGCTGTCGGGGGCTTTTGATGCCTGGTGAGATGAATGCAATGGATGAACATATCTCTTACTGACAGCCTCCATATCATTGCTGATTGAGTTGTCTAGACACCTACAGCGGAGTGCTTTGAAAACAAACTTTGCAGAGGCATTTGTGTGAACTAGAAAAAGTTAAAGAGAAAGTGTTAAAGAAAAAAGTCCTTGAAATACTTTAATGATGAGAGGGCTGGCATAAAAAATGATTTATAAACAGTTCTTAAAGAAGTGGAAATGGCTTTGTTAATGCAGCTTCAGTGGAGGCTGATGTACAGTGGCCTTTAGAGGTCAAATGGGCTACAACTTAAGAAAACACCACGATATAGAAAAACGCTGCTAAAGCACATAAAACACAAGGGAAATTTAAGAAGCAGAGGGTTCATCGATGTTGTGAGGGAGAAAAAGATGCAAGGTAACGTGTGTTTAAATCATGATTCATATAATACTGTAGATACATGTTTGTTATTAGCCGTTTACTGTTAGCTTGTCACTTCCGCAGCTGTTCCGTCACGTTGTTGTCCCCCCAGAAACACTTCTGTTTTGTTTTGTGATTTTATTTAGCTTTTGCTGCATTTTTTTCTATCTCTGTTGTGTTTTATTCAACTTCCGTTGTGTTTTGTCTGCTTTTGCAGCATTTTTCTATTTGCTGGTGTTTTCTTAAGTTGCAGTGCATTTGACCCCTCAGGGCCACCGTACTGATGGTTATAATCCTGATATTTCCACAAGGTAGTTCTTTTCTCAGTTCTGTTCTTACACCAAAATACTTCTCAAACAATTTCTAGGCTTTGCAAACTTGTGAAAGTAACAGAAAAACAAAGGCTGCATTCCCTGCATTTGCTTCTCCATATGTCAGCTAAATGAAACACAGTTCCTCTGGATTATCTCTCATGCACAGAAAATATGATAAGACATTTCACATAACATCAACAAAATAAGATACTTTAAAGTAAAGCTTCGACACAGAGAATGTGATCACATAAAAAGAATTCCTTTGAGGCACACATGAAGCATTTCTTCATGTGAGCATATGTTAGAGCGGTGAGCAGTACAATAATAAAAAGCCAGACAGTTGTTTTAAGAGCGAGCAGGTGGTTCCTAGTTCAAAGAGTGTAGGGATGAGGCTGTGTTTTCTTTTCTCCAGCAGTGCACTTTTTTCCGCTGCGCTTTTTTTCCTGGATCCTGAGAGTCCTCCTCCTCCTCAGTCTGCCAACTTAAGAGTTGCGTTATTATCAGCAAAGTGCCTTCAAATCCGCTCCTGCTCAACACCAGGATGTCTTCTGCATGCTAATCCTCAGGGATACAGATCCGTCACTCCTCCGTCGTTCTCTCATGCTTGGCGTGCCTGAGACAGCTGGGAAAACAGTCTCTGCTCAACGATCTACACATACAATGGGGATCTCAGGCCACCATTGCTCAGCCACAGAGCACCACAGAAAAGCCCATGCTGTTTTTTTTTGCACTACTGTAAGTGTTAGGGGTTGCATGCCTGTGCAAAAGTGTTATGGGTAAATGTTGTTTAGACCACTGTAAAAACTGATCCCTGGAAGTGCTGTAAGATGTAGCCATAACTTTTGAAGTGGCATCACAACAAGTTACAAGACTTTTTTGTGCAAGTTCTAATTTTAAAACTCTCTTTTCAATGTGAATCATGTTCCCACAGTGGTGCACTTGCTATCAGAATGTGAAGACTACACTACAGAAACACCTCTGCTTCCAGTGTACTATATCAAACATGTTATCATGAAGTTTGTTTTTTTCTTGCCTATGTCTTCCACAGCTCTTTACCAATCTGTACAGCTTTTCAGCTGTAACTGGTGCTGCAGAACGCTGTGTCCTGATGTTGTTACAACCATGTTCAGCCTTATGACTCACCTTACCTCATTCTCAAGCTGGTTATGTTTTTGGAAAAATGTGCTTGGTTATAGTTTGACATTACTGCAGATGATGCAGGGTGAAATCCACTGCTAGAATCCATAAAGCTCACTAATTTACAGTTTGTTTAATATTTGCACATTATAAAAGTAAATACAAGTTGGATTTTTTTTCGTAAAGTTGCAAGTTATCAAACAGAGGATGTGCCTGATTGAAAACAGATATAATGGCCTATTCTCATTCCTAGGTCATCAAATACTGAGGCCTTGTCAAAGCGGCTGGTGTATCAAGATATGCTCAAGGTGTCTGTTGGCGTCAGTGCTGTTGCGACAGCAGTGAGACTGTTCTCACTCCCAATTCATCACATATAGTTGTGAGATGAGGATCCTTTGGTGGGTTAAGCTCTTAAGCTAATGTTAAGTTAATGTTGTGAAGGGATGTACAATAACCCAGACAACCACTTTCTCCAGATGCTAGTCAGTAGTTTCGATGCCTAAACCCAAACTAAAATGAAAAAGTTGGTAAAAACAAAGTAAAACAAAGTGCAACACCCAAAGCAGTCCAAAGGGGCTCCTTAATCCGACCGCCTCCTTTAGCACACTTTGATGCTATTTTAAGTGGGATTGTTAGCTCTCAGCATCCCATATTACAACCACCAGTGCATCAAGGCACCAGTGCCAAAGAACTCATGCATATTAGGCTATGCCATATTGTATCGTCTGCAACAATACCATTTTTTACATGATATAAAAAAGTCATATCACAATATCATTGCTATACCAACGCCATATGTTTACGTTCCCTGGTGTATGCAACAATAAGACAAGCCCGGGCATGCCTGAGAGCAAGAGCTGCATGTCAGCCTCCGATGATGATTTGGTACCTAGCTACTTCCAACAAAGCACAAAGAAAAGCAGGGCTCTAAGCAGCTGGTTAAAAAGCTCGACTCAAGTTACAACAGGTATAAATATTTTTCTTTTTTTTAAAGGTTAATCTACTTTAATTATTGTTAAAGTAAAGTGTTAAGAAGCTATTTTATACCTTTACTTAAAATTCTCAGGGAAAACACTACTAGTCTACTTTTGTACATTTGATTTATACTGTGTCACTGGATATAATGCTGTGTCACTGCTATTGCACAATAATGCTGCTGGCACCTTGTGCGAGCAGATTCAGTGACACTAGCTCATTGGAAAAGAAGGATGGAACTAATAAATGCTGCAAGCATCAATAAAACGTTCAGTATTGTTTTTTCTATATCATCAGAAATATTGTTATTGCAGATTTTCTTGAAATATTGTGATATAATTTTAAGGCTATATTGCCCATCCCTAGTGCATATCTCTAACAACAGCAGCGTCTGATAAAATAACTATTTTTGGGAGGTAGGGTTGAATATAAACAGTTATATTTAACTATTTTATGCAAAATGTGCGTGATAATAAAAGCAAATTTTATGAAGATAGTTTTTGGCCAAGCAACACCCGTCTTTTTAAAACAGAACTAATAAACTTTATAGCTTTGATTCAGCTGTGCAATTCCTACTATTGATGATTTATTCATGGCACCACTGTATAGAAAAGTGGAGTAAACCACAGAACATTCTGTTGAGCAGGTTTATGTTCCAGGCCTGGATTTAACAGTCAGTGATTTTCATCATATTAATCATCGTGCTAGTTTCACTTTGGGTGTCTTTAGTAGCTTACACACAAGTTTCTCGCTCTTTGAAGCAAACTTTTGTGTCATCTGATGTACTTTACCTCCAACAGTTAAGAAAGTGCCGAAGTTTAAATGAAGCCACACAAGTTCAAAGTGCTAATCTCTTCAGGACTTTGGAGAACTGAAAAGCATCACTGAGACTAAGGCTTATTTCCTGGAGTACAGAGATGAGGAGAGAGAGAGAGACAGACAGAGAGATGGAGAGAGAGGAACTACAAGCTG
>VUQS01036969.1:0-15646 GCA_015108495.1 Heterochromis multidens
TTCATCTCTTTGTATGAGATAACCCCACCAATAGGACTTCTTTCATGTGTTACTGTTTAGGCTTAAATCAGTTTGATGTTTGAAGGCACGCAGTGACGTGAAATAATAACTCCCCTTAAATGTCTTAAACCAAAACTAACGAGCCTGTTTTGCGAATGTAAGGAGTAGAAAGTACAGATATTTGTGTTAAAATGTAGGGAGTAAAAGTAAAAAGTTGTCAGAAAAATAAATACTCAAGTAAAGTACAGACACCTGAAAATTCGACTTAAGTACAGTAACGAAGTATTTGTACTTCGTTTTTTACCACCTCTAGTTATAAGGCCATTTTCAAACAATTTGAAGTTTATTCTACAGTGAGAAAGATTACTCACAAGTGGAAAACATTCAAGACAGCTGCCAGTCTTTCCAGGAGTGGACATCCCAGCAAATTCACCCCAAAGTCAGACCGTGCAATGCTCAGAGAAATTGCAAAAAACTCAAGAGCTACATCTCAGACTCTACAGGCCCCAGTTAGTGTGTTAAAGGTAAAGACTGGTACAATGTTCTTTGGACATACAGGACCAAAGTGGAGATGTTTGGCCATAATGCACACTGCCAGGTTTGGTGAAAACCAAGCACAGCATATCAGCACAAACACCTCATACCAGCTGTTAAGTACGGTGGTGGAGGGATGATGATTTGGGCTTGTTTTGCAGCCACAGGACCTGGGCACCTTGCAGTCATTGAGTCGACCATGAACTCCTTTGTATACCAAAGTATTCTAGAGTCCAATGTGAGGCCATCTGTCTGATAGCTAAAGCTTGGTTGAAATTGGGTCGTGCAACAGGTCAATGATCCAAGCACAGCAGCAAATCTACAACAGAATGGCTGAAAAAGAAAAGAATCAAGGTGTTGCACTGGTCCAGTCAAAGTCCAGACCTCAATCTGATTGAAATGCTGTGGTGGGACCTTAAGAGAGCTGTGCATTAATAAATTCCCACAAACCTCAATGAACTGAAGCAACGTTGTGAAGAAGAGTGGGCCAAAATTCCTCCACAATAATGTGAGAGAGACTGATAAAGTCATACAGAAAACAATTAATTTAAGTTATTGCTAATAAAGGTGGTTCTACAAGCTGTTGAATTATGGGGTGTACTTAGTTTTTCACAGGACTGCATAGATTCCTGTGAAAACTTTCTTTGTTACATGACTGTAAATGACTGTGTATTGCCAAAACACAGACTTGCTTCTTATCTCCACTCAATACTTTCAATACAGATATTTTTGATACTAGGTATATTTTGTTGCCACTACTTGTGCTTTCAATAATAGTGTGCTTTCACTATAAAAGTAACACTCAGCAATAATCAGTAAAGATCTGAATACTTCCTTCATCCTGGATAAACCCCTTGCATGATTTCACTCACTTAAATCACGCAGTCAGCAGCTTAATAAACATCCCGTTTGCACATCCTGTTTGTTCTGTGAGCATTACAAATTGCAGCAGTGTTGACTCTGTACTCTGAGTGGCAAATCAGAAGAGATTAGACGCACACACAAATGTGAAGGAAGAATGGAGCGATTTCAGATCGGGAGGAGGAGTGGTGGGCTCAAACCCAATATGGATAAAAGCTACTGTAGTGCAGCACTGTGTACCATATGGAGGGAGTAAATGTGATGAAGAGGTGTGTGTGTGTTTGTGTGCAGAGTGTGAGAGCAAGCTGAAGCTGTCAGGCAGTAATTATGCAGCTCTTTAACCACCAACCCACTCTTCTCTCCTTCCCTGCCTGCTGGTGTCCTGTCTTTATCTTGTCTTTACTGTCTTTCCCTCTGTTTGGTTTGTATTGCTACCCCTTCATTCCTGTTACTCTGATATTTTTGGATCCTTTGTCCTCTTTTTGCAGCATCTGTCACATCATCCTCTTCCTTTCTCACTCCTTCACCCTTAACTATCCTTTCTTAAATAAACTCTCACTCTGTCCATGCTCCTCTCTTTGAAAATTTCAGGCAGTCTAATTTTTTGCTTCCTCTTAATCAAGTGTTCATCTCCGCTTTTATGTTCTAGATTGCACCGTTGAGCAGATGGTCAAATATGGAGACAAATTCAGTATTCATATGTCGGGGGTGATGGATCCCATCACCCTTGAATACAGACCCAGTGCTATAGAGGCCAGCGAGACATCTAAGTAGGTGATCTATAATGACATTTTCCAACATCGATGTACATTCAGTGAGACAGAGGTACCAGGAAAGGTTGATAAAAGCTCCTCCTCTTTGACTTTCCCTCCTGCAGACCAGGTTTGGTGGTGCTGACTGCTGCAGGGACATCACCAGAGCTCTATCAGGGTCGCGTCAGCGCCAGTAATCGTTATGTCACCCTCAGTGGTGTTACAGATGCAGATGAGGGTAGCTACACTGTCAGGGATAACAGAGGTGGTATTCAACGGAAAGTCTGTCTCAATGTCAAAGGTGAGAGCACAAATGAAGACACATCATATGTATTTTCTTCTCCCACTCTTGGCTTGTTTTAAATGAGCTTCTTTCAGGATGTTGTTTTTTCCCCTTCTAGTTTTTACGCTACCATAATGGCTTTTTAAAGACGGAAACATTAATGGGCTCCTGCGGGCTAATGCATTTCAGATGATCCATGGAGCTGTAAACAGACTTGTGATGTATTTATCGAATGTCCTCCCTTCTTTTCTGTCTCTTTGTGTCTCAGAGCACAAAGAGTTTGTGAAATTGCAGATCGGTAAAAAACTGAAGATCAACCTGATACTCAACAGCTCCTTGGTCCACCTCTACTACACCCCCAAGAGTGACTCCACATTGCGCCTGCTGCTGGACAAAGGAGAATTTACACCTGTAATTAGAGCCTCTTTTTCCTTTATAGTCCAGCCTGTGATTGCAGAGATTTTCCTTATTTTCTGCTTTCCTGTATTTTTTCCTTATTTTCTGTCATATATGGTTACAATGGTGGAAGCTGGTGTTAAACATGGCCAAAGTTTTAAATAATAAGGTTGGCATATGTAATCTTAGGCATTTTGTTTTCACTCTTGGCGCTATATGATGTTAGTGAGAGGGGATATCCTTTTATGGTCTCAGAAACAAAGCAGCCACAACCACCTGCTATTTAAACCTTTTATTGTAAGGGACATCTTCAAGTACTGATGGTGAGGAGCCAGAACAGTTTGTTTCAGACAGAAGGTGGGCATAAGTGGCTGCACCACTATGAGTATGAGACAAAGATTATTTGTCAGAGTCTACAGACCCTGTCGAGTGTGAGGAGTGAGGACCCAAAATGCAGAACGTGAGGCAGGAAGGATTAATGGTGGCTGGTTAAAAAGTCTATAAAGCAAAAATAAATCGAATGAGGAAAATATGAAACTAGACCAAAAGGAAAGTAAACTATTTACTAATACAGATCCAAGAAGAAGTGAGGTTATATTTAAAGATACAGAAAACACTAGGGAATGTAACAGGCTAGGGCACAAAGAACAGAAACAGAATGACACGACACCCTGACACAGGACAAAGGGAGACAGCGGCTATATATACACAGAAGGGTAATTAGGGGAAGGGGAGACAGCTGGGGTGAGCCTGGATAGAGCCTGGATAGCTCAGTTGGCAGAGCATCAGACTTTTAATCTGAGGGTCCAGGGTTCAAGTCCCTGTTCAGGTGAAGCTGCTAAATTGGAGGGTCTTCCTTGTTGACTCTTTCACAAAAGTGTAATGATGAAAAAACTGACTAATGATTATCAAGAAAACAAAATCAGCTCTTTGTAGTGTGGGAATTTAAAATTAAGACAGCTGGGGAGAGCGAAAAATGGCTGAACTGAATCACTGAAGACGAGACACAGGAAGCAAAACTAAAGACAAAGCACAGGTAACAACTAACTCACAAAATAAAGCAGGAAGTGCAAAAGACTTGACACAAGAGGATGGAACACAGAGGGTCAACTAAACTCTAAAGCTACTAGAAATCAGGAACAGAGCTAAATATACTAAGTGGGATAAAATACATGAAACAATATAAGCACTAAGTAAACCAAGAATCATGTAGGAAATTTAGATAAACAAAACTTAAAGTTCACAAACTCAAAATGCTGGGTAAGGTGGCCACTTTGTACACTGATGTTAATGCCAGAGGAGGTTTAAAACTCTGCAGTTACTGAGTCACCAGAGCACTGGCGACTTTTAAGCACTTTGAGCATCAGCACTCAGTGACCCCGCTCTGTAACTTTACATGGTCTGCCACTTTGTGGCCTAGCTGCTGTGGTTCCTAAACAATTCTACTTTGCAATAATACCACTTACAGCTGATGGCGGAATATCTAGGAGGGAAGAAATGACACCATTGCAACTGACTCGTTGCAACGGTTGCACCCTATTACAGTACCACGATTGAATTCAGTGAGCTCTATAGAACGACCCATTCTGTCACAAATGTTTTTAAAGGCCGACTGCATGGCTAGGTGCTTGATTTTATGCACCTGTGGCAACAGGACTGAAAACACCTGAATTCAAAGATTAAAAGGTGTGGCCCAGTACTTTTTATCCACATAGAGTATGATATGGAAAGTTAATGATAGATATCTTATCAACACAGTAGCTGCCATTTTCAAATTATACCCTATATTGTGGTGTAAAATCTAGATATATATGTTATTGTGTATTATGTAAAAAAGCAAACATAAACATTAATTTTCTAAACATATTGTAATATCAAATTTTACATCAACCATTTTAATTGTATGTGTCACTTCTTGTTTGCGACATTTAACCATATTTTGCCTATTTTCTTCTCATTATCTGTAACCTGCCAAATAATTGCAGCTTTATTAAGTGCTTTTCCTGAAGGTCCGGCTGTTTTATAGCTGATAAATGCTTCTAATGGACATTTAATGTACTTTTGTACCTGTGTGTGTTGTTGGTGTTACAAAAGAGCTACAGCCTTGTGTGAGTCAGTATGGGTAGCATTTGTATTCCTTTTCTCATCAGTCCTTCATGTTAGATCTTTGTTGCTCTAATCAGGATTTATGTTTTTGATGTATATTCATTCTAGGTCCAAACAGAGCTGGGTTTTGAGAACCGTCTGTCTCTGGAGGGTTCGCTGGTCATTCTGGATGACGTCAAGGGTAAAGATGAAGGCCTGTTCACAATTAAGGACCTACAGAATTTCACTGTGTCTACCGTCCACCTGGAAGTGAAACGTAAGCAAGGAATGGGGTTGAAAAGTGAGGGCTAATAGACGGGGTTATATTGCTATGTATGCTTGTAAGGGGTAGTAGGGTCATTCCATATAAAATGAACTGGATCTGAAAAAAGTCCCCAGCTGAACCCTACAGAGTCAGCTGATTTTTTTTTATGTCATGCAAAATGTTAGCTTCATCCTGTGAATATTTACAGTTACAGGCCCTCGATGTAAACTGGGCTGAGTCAAAATTTGATGCTTTTTAATTCACTTTGTTTTTCTGGCATTTTTACACCCTCAGTGTTAACATTTCTAATATGACTATATACTATATATTAGAACATTGTGCCTGTCTTTGGATGTGTGTGCCAGGTTTATTGATGATTCTAGGTTGATCATAGGTGTGAATGGGAGCTTAAATGGTTATCTGCCTCTCTGATGATGTGATGTAAGGATGTGGGGAGACTTCAGCCCCCCAACATCCCAGAATTTGACAAGTGGTTAAGAAAATGGATGGATGGATGGATAGAAAATAGTTTTGACGAAGAAGAAATTATTGCTAGAAGATGAGCCTGGCATCAAAATGCAGATAATAAGGAGACATTTCATATGCCATAACTTGTTTTGACAAGCCACCTATCCCACATGATGATATGACCCTTGAAAGTTTACCCAAAATGTATTCTTTTAAAAGTTTTCTCCAGTGAATTATCAGAAAACAGATAAAACATCAACAATACTGACGCTGATTTTTGTTACTCTACACTCAGTGTTGCTCAGTGTTGCTTATAGAAAAAATAGTGATGAATAAAAATTTGATTTGGCCTTTGGATTGTGGGTGTAAAATTAATTTGCAGTTTTTAACAGGATTTAAATTTGTTATTCAGCCCTGAAAAATTCATGTGTATATCTCCTGTACTTCTGAAGTTATGAGGGCTAAAAACCTATTTTTTTTAATGACATATTTCATAATGTATTTTGAAGGCCTGTGACCCGGAAGGTTATTGTACAAAAAAAAAAAATTAAAAGATTCTGAGAGGGTCAAGTGGGAGGGACTCACTGATTTTTTTTATTTGGAATAATCCAGTATTCCTCTTCCTTTTGTCTGCTGTATTTAGCAGTGGAATTTCAATACATCAATGAGAAGTCAGTTGAAATATTAACCCTCCTACTTCTGTCCTTCTCTCTTCTTTCCTACTCTGTGTCCTTGTAGCCTACACCCTGGGGACACTCTATGTGGCCATCATTGCCCTGTTGGGCCTGCTGGCTTTCCTTCTGCTGGTCTGCCTGCTGTCCTGTCTGATCAAAGTGAAGAAAAGGGCCAAGAGGGCTGCCGCTCTGGAGAAGATTGCCCAGAATGCTGGAAAAGAGGATGAGGGAGAGGCCTTCAGACAGGTTAGAGAAAAAATACACTACTGACAGTGTGATAAAGATCATAAGAATAAAATGTACTCTGATATAATGACAAGTTTTGCTCTGTGCACGTCTTCAAAGGTGGTCAAGAACATCACCAAACTGAGCGAGGAATCCAAGCATTCCCAGGCTGACAACACAGAGAAGTCACAGAGCACTGAGGTGGATATTAAAGTAAGGAAATGTGTTATTTCTCACTTAAAACTGAGTCACTGAGGTTTCTAATAATGTCTCAATTCTTATGCTGTTCTAAGCGTTTACAGAGAGTCGCAGCTTATTCAGAACGCTACTGCTAGAGTCCTCACTAAGATCGAGAAAGTGGATCACATCAGTCCAGGTCTCAGATTTTTGCAGTGGTTTCCTATCTGACAAAGAATGGATTTTATACTCTCACTATGGTTTATAAAGGCTTGAATGATTCAGGGCCAAAATACTTTTCTGATCTGCTGCTATGTTATGAGCCGTTCTGACTCCTCAGGTCTTCTGGGACAGGTCAATAGTCACAGACAAACATGTCAAAGCATCTTTGAGTTTTCATGCACCACATCTCGCAAACCGTCTCTCAGAAAACCTGAGGTCTGCCCCAACTCTCAGTTCTTTTAAATCAAGGCTGAAAACATTTGTTTGCCACTGTGTTTTACACCTTACCTTGAGTTACATTTGTTGAAAACCTTGCATTGCACTGTAGCTTCGCTGTGACATGTATTCTCCTATTTTATTCAATTTTAGCTTATTATTATCTTCCAGTTTATTTTATGGTTTTAAAAACTTTTGTATATGTGCCTTATTAAATCCCCTTGTATATCTGTTACATTTTAATGCCACTTTGAATCATCTTCTTGTTAATAGACACAAATAAACTTGCTTTATCTTGTATTCCTACACTCAGGGTCTGGAGGTTTCCTCTAAAGAAGTTGGAGTTGGTAATCTTGAGACCAGTGACTCTGGTGTTGGCTTTAACACTGCTCTCCCATTGGACACTGACACTGAGGCCCCTGATCAAATCCCTGACTCTGAGGCTGTAAGTGTCTCTGTTGCTTCTGAAACCAAACCAAGTCCTCCGTCTGCTGCCGAGTCCAAGATAAGTGCTCCACCAGCTGTGGAAATTAAGCCCAGTCCTGTATCTGAAACTAAAGTAACCCCAGCCCCTGAGACCAAGAAAACTCCTTATCAGCCTGTGGAGGAAAAGTTGGATGTGCCCAAAGCAGCTGATGTTAAACCTAGTCCAGCCCCGAGCCCAGAACCCAAGGCTGGTCTGAGTCCAGCTGATCAAAAACCTGCACCCAGCCCAAGCCCAGAGCCTAAACTAGCTGTTCCCAAAGCCACCACTCCAACACCTGAGAGTAAGAGTGCCCTAACTCCCACACCTGAGCCTCCCAAGCCAACCACACCAGAACCTATTACCAATGGCACGCCCGAGCCGGGACCGGATTCCAAACCGAGCCCGGATCACGCTGATATTATCAAAGCCTCAGCTCCAAAAGCAGTTGCTCCTAAAGCCCCTGAAGTGGAGCTGAAAGCTAGTGGTGCCACTGTAGCTGAGGATTCAACTACTACCACCACCTGAGAAGTGCCCCTTCAAAAATAAAAAGGAAGCCCCACAGATGTTCTCCACCACTCACCACTACTGTAGACAATCGAAACCCCTTACCAAATAATGAGGAAACCACTGCAGCTGGGGCGAGGACCTCGATTTAACATGTCTAATGCCTGAACACAGTATTACCTTGATAATCTCACTTATCTATAACTGACACTTAAACCTTTGAGACTCTCTGGCTCAGAAACACTTCACATAACAAATGTGGCTTTTGATTGTTAAACATTTTAGTTGTACACGCCTCGCAGCCTTGTTTTTTTGTTCATTTTTAAAGTAAAACTGCCAGACTGCAAGTTCAATCCTTTGCAGAGTTTACAACTAAAATGTTTACTCCACGTGAGGTCTTTTTCTAAAGTGTCCAAAAAGGTTTACGACATTTCATTAAAACAACTCACTAGAATTGCTTATTTGACCTTAACCAACCATTGTTTCCCATTTTGATGATTGTTCCTCTAACAGCACGTGGATGAAGCAGCTAAAAAGCATGAAATTTTTCAGCTGATGTCATCTTAAGCCTCCTAAAATGTGTGACGGCATTGATATTATCAAAATGAAAAACCCTTCAGATTACACTGCTGGTTTTGTACATAGCTGAAATGTGAATTTTATTCACTTGTGCCAGTCCTTTAGAAACATCCGCAGTGCATTATCACATATAGACTTCAATATAACTTTAACCACACACGCACACACACACACACACACACACACACACCCATTTATACTAATAATACTAACCACGTTATTTATAGTCTTTGAGATTCAGATTCAGACTCCCAGTGGAAATTTTAGACGATTAAACTGTGTTTTGCGGGCTGATCCCTCAAGTCCGGATCAACCACTTTATTGTCTTTGATCTGGATTTCCCTGTAGCGCCATAAAAATCCAAGTACTCTTACAGTTTAATGGGAAACTCATGCCAGCTGAAACTTCAACTGCTTAAAGGGACCACCCTATGCCTGCAGTATGAAATACAAAATCAAAGTGCATGGTAAGTTCACATAGTTACAGGTTGATTCTTTCGCTCGCTTATTTCTTTGTTTTTTCATTCTCTTCTGTTGTTATCCCTCACTTTTTCTTTTCCTTTCTTCACTCTTCTCTTTTTTTGTTACTACCTCCACCAAGGAGGCTATGTGATTGATTTGGTTGATTGATTCATTTAATTAGGTATTGTCAGATTTGTGTGAAAGTTTTTACAAGAGTTGGGGCTTGGTCCATCTTAGAAGTGATCAGCTTTTGGATGTGATCCAGATCTGGATCCAGGAATTTTTGGAAGGATTCTTCACCAAATTTCACATCTTGTCCCATATCTTCACAAATAAGAAAAACTGGGAGACTAATTTGGTGATAGTCATGCATGGTGTGGAGCCTCAGTGGAGGTCTTTCACTTCTTTCTTTCTTTATCCTCATACCTCTTTCTTCTTCTCCCTCATTCTGCTTCCATTTGCTTGCTGTCATTTTAAACTACTTACATACATGGTGTTTAGACAGAAATGAGCATACAGATTGAAGCATTTATCTTTTTTTATTCTAGCTAGACATTTTTTGTTGTTGTTGTTGTTAACAATGACAGAGAGTTCTTCCCATGTCTTTGACACTGTAAAATTTGGCAGAAACTTCACAATATTTATGCCTCACATTTTCACTGGCTCCAAAAACTCCTGCAGTATGAGGCCTTCATCAGTTCCATGACACTGTCTGTGAGTGAGTTTTTAGGTTTGAGGATTTCCAGTCAACACAATTTCAGTTGAAACTCTTTTGGTACACATGGTAAAGAGGAGGTGTGCAGGTACATTTTAATGTGCACGTCTCTACCTCATGTTTTAACTGACTGGTGGAAAACCAATGACTATCCAGCTCTGATGCACTGAAATCATCAAAAAGCATTTTGGATTATCCAGAGCAGTACAACAAAATTCAATCAAATAATCAGAGAAATGTAGGAAAACTAAAAGTAGATCCATATGCAATCAACTGGCCTTTCTTTATAGCTTTCCTTACTAATAGAGTTTTCTTATGAGTAAATGAATATGAGGTGTTTTGTCAGCATCTGAAAAAAAGCCATAAAACGAGCTAGATTTAGATGTCAGATTTGATACCAAGATCAACACAATAAAAAAACTAAAATTATAAAAAAATAAAAAAATTAAACTCAAGGTGCCTCAGCATTAGATGGGTTAACAGTATTAGTAAGTCAGGTGTATTACACAGGGACAAAGGCATTTTAATGTAACATGTGCACAAAACTCTATAAGCCTGATTTCCAGCCTGGATCTGTGTGGGAACCACAACTCTATTTGGCAATACGAACAATGCTCATCATATAAACAAAGATATACACACACACATACAGACACACGCTTGTAAAACACAAACATGCACTCCAGCCTTGTAAATACTGCATGTGTATGCAAGTGTAACGCCCCCCCATGAAGCTGAATGTTTTTAATGTATAAACCAGCTGTCGTATCATACTTAATATTAAAAAAGAAAATCATTAAAATTTCTCTACAAACTTAAATCTAATATATAAAAATATATAAATATATATATATACACACACACACACTATATATATATATACACTAATATTCACTAATGTCTTGAACTAATTTAACAACCAAATATTGTAAATTCCCATCAAGACTATATTAGCCCATTTTAGATCGATTATTATCTGCTGCTGTCAGCATACCGTATCTCACAGTATTTACATGTTAATAATGTTTAACCAGTATCATTTACAGCATTGACTGCAGCATGCCCACGACATGTTCCGCTTCTATCATCCAGACATTGTGTCAGTGTGTGTGAATAGAGGAGTGGTGTTTTTAATGTCGCCATCGTTGTGTGCGTTTTAAAGTCTGTATGCTTATGATGCACGTATCTATAAGTGTGTGAGTGATTTATGAGTGAGTGTGTGCTGAATCTATGCACAGGCAGTTTGTACAGAAAGGAAACTCTTATGTGTGCTTCTCCATTTGTTGTAAGTAAAGTATCTATGTGCCTGCTTCAATCGTCTTGCAGTGTGAAGAGAAAAAAACAAAAAGTGCTGTGTTTAAATCATGAGTGTGAATGTGTTGAAAGCCACAAAAATATTGTAAAAACGTATTGTAGCTTTGAGATATTCAAGTGACTCTTTGTCTTTGTTTTAGTGCCTAAAATGTATATTGGATAGTTGGCCTGTGCTCTGTCGTTAGCCACATCCTAATGGCACCTTTTTTCTTAATAAGTAGGATATTCACAGATGCAGAATGCAGTTTGCACACCTGAATGAACAAAGCAAAGCTACTGGCTAACCTAAGATGTGTTAATGTGAAAGAAATGTGCATGATGAAAGTGATTAGAGCCTGACCGATATTTCAGCCCTGCCAATATATTGGTCGATATTAGCTATTTGCCACATATATCAGTTTTGGCATTTATAACGGCCGATAAATGAAAATTTAAAAAGTAAGGACGTTGGATAGTTTGTCCACTAGAGGGCACTCTGTAACTTCCCTGTTGACAACCTTATAAAAGATGGTAATAACTACAGTGAAGCCTTGAGACGGGCATTTCTGCCGACGCCATATTGGTTGCAAATACCCAAGGAGGGGCAGATGTGAATGTGAAACTGCACGCTCATTGGTTAACAATTTGTGATAGACAAGTTGTCAGCCAATGATTGTATAGGTTAATTCCACAAAGAATTCTCCATTTTGAAACATAGCATAACCAAAATTTACAAAACAGACTTAAATTGTTATTTAAGTTTCAGTTTGACCCAAAACCAGTGACCGAGCCCGTAAACTCAGCAGGAAAACGTTTACAGAGGTCAAGTCAGAAAGCTGTTTTACCATAGACTTCTATAAGACCTGAGGTCTTTTTGCAGCAACAGCTGTTGCCATCTGGTGGCAGAGTTGGGCAGAACGTAAACGAGTAATCCACGACTTTTTGTGACAATAAAACAAGATTATTTTTAAACTTTTCTTTTGTGTGTCTGAAAGAAAAAAAGCATTTTAAAATCAAGTATCGGTATTGGTATCGGTCTTAAAACTCTTTTATTGGTCAGGCTCCAAACGTGATGAAGAGAGTTTGACTTAATTGTAAGTAGCATACAGACTGCTGAGTGTGCTTTACTTGTAAGTGAGGGTGTTTTCATTAATCGAGTCTACGGCATAGTTTGGAGTTTGTGAGTGAGTTCATGATAGCAGCAGATGAATGACGAAGCTTTGTGTGGGTAACTCTTTGGGTTATGTTGTAAGCAATTAAAGAGAGGTGGCTAGAACAGCATTTCCACACACCACCAGCACTGCTGTGTGTTGTTAGTGATTGCAATAGAAAGCCACTTAGAGTGAATATACGTGTGAGAGAGGCAGATAGTGAGTGGAAGGAAGAGTTATTACAGCTAAATGGTGCCAGAGGGATTGTGGTTTCGTACCCACCTCTGATTAGAGAAAACACTACTGTTAAGACCACTGGTACTCCTTGCACTATGTGAGTTGTCTCTGCCCTGATTCTCTCTAATTCCTGCCACTGTCCTGGCCTTGTTGTGGTGTGATGTCCCACATGGTCTCTCTTTCTCTGTACTCCCTTTTTGCACAACACTTCACACAGATGTTTTGTAAAGAAAATATCTTTATTTCATGTCTAAAGGAATACTAAGAATAAACAAAAGATTATGACATGTGCTGTCTTGCTGTCTTAGTTTTTCTTTCTCTGCGATTTACAACCTTGCAGAAGGACAGTGTAGTCTCAGGGCTGTCCCACCAATCTCAGTCAGTTATCTCAATCGGTGTCAGCCATAATTTGTTGTGGGGAACATGTGTCACTTTCTCACCACTGGCCACACTAATCCCCCCTGCTGCATTTGAGTTTCCATAACCTCCACAGGACACATCATAGCAGAGGAGGCACAACAGAGATATTTATATGTAGGCCAAAGGTAACAACATCACAACTCTGTTTAAAGCTGCTGTGGATCCTGAAGCTCCAGGATGGCTGCAAATGACAACCTTTAAGAGTGAACAAAAGTTACAGAAACAGTCGTCTGTATATATTTAATAAACAGAGCATAAATTGGTGAGTGTTTTTTATTTTAACCCTCTTTCACCAGGAAGTAGGTGCATAAGGGACTTTTTTATCTTATAATGTGAGACATAATAGAATCAGGGTAGCAACTAATAACCATAATATTATAATAATATCAATTATATTCTTGAGTAAGATGTGAAATAATCCAGTTGGAGAGGTGCTTAAAAAATAAAAAATCATCTGATGAAATCATTGCCAATTAATTCTGCCAGTGTAATGTCTAAATGTCCAGTTCCAGGTGGTGAGAACAGCTTCTTATAGTGAAGGTATAAAGATATTTAGTGATGCCGTGTTCTTTCCATAATCCGTGTCACATGGGTTATAGAAGGGAAACAGAGGTACCTCCACAGTGCCCATGGAAAAAGTGTAGATTGGTGCCATGGTAAGAGCATTATAAAAAGTCACCTCCTCCTTTTCACAGTCCAAGAACACGCCAATGCGGATGAGGTGGAGAGACACCTTGATCTTTATGGGGTCTGGGTCAGTGCAGGCTAGGATAGAGCTGCCCTTCAGTGCTAAGGTCCAGAGGCCGCTGGAGGTGCCTGTGGCAGACATCTCCCCTCTTGGGACATCTTCTCTTGCCACACCCAACCTCCATGCCGTCTTACCCCCCACATCCACCTCCCAGTAGTGTCGCCCCGTGGTGAAGCCCTCACGGCCCAGCACACAGTAGTAATAGTGAAACCGTCGCGGGTTGGCCTGGCAGTCTTTTGTGTCTTTATCCTCATCGAACCAAAGTGAAGTGCAGGACTGGGACAGGTTCAGATTTGGGTGGGCTGTTTCAGGGTCAAAGGTCACTGATGTAATATCTAGAAGGAGAAACAGATTGAGCACAGTGATTGCTGCTGCTGATTTGCATGTCTATTTCATCAAATGAATTACATTATATGAACATACTTGGGTAGAGGCAGCTTTTCATGTGTTTCCATATTCTGTACTGGATGGGACCGACAAACTGGCCAGAGCGAACCTCTGTGTCCACCTCCGCTGGGAGAACAAAGCTGACCTGAGATCTGTTGGAACAAAGTGCGAAGGAGGTCAATTTCTGACAGACCACAGAGAAGAATATGGAGACAAACTAATGCCAAGCTTCCATACATGCAAGATAAATGAGTTGGGAGGCAATGCCGAGATTCAGATTAGTTTGCTAAAACCACACTTTTGAGAAAACGTACCTTTTAATGAGATCTTGAATTTCCTACAACGAGAGAAAAGTTAAGAATTCAGCTGTAATTTGTTAAAATAACATAATAAAGCACTGCTATCATAGAAAGTTTCTTATTTGGATATCATTGTCTGCTTTTAGGCCTTTCACTTCCTAAATGAGAAACTAGTTTTGACTTGCAGTTTAATCAGTCGATGTCTATTTAAATAAGTGCCGATAAAGTGGTGAGGAACAACTAAGTTGCTGCAGTTGTACCAGGGTGACCCTTTGTTAACATGCAGGCTTGCATGATTTTCTGGGAGCTCTAAATCTGAATGTGTTTAAAGAGGATGGACAATTATAGAAAGTTATTTTTACTCTAAGATGAGTGTGACAAAGGAGCAGGGTGGACAACAGTGGCCATAAATAAACCGATGTATCGCTGCTCCTCACCACACACATAAACCCTACCTATCACCACACCACAGCTTTGCATAGTTGAATTAGAGTCAACCTAATAAAAGCTCAAGATTCATTAATAATCACATGAATTGTCTTTAAGATCATGTCTTCTCATTCAATTAAACTCTTCCTCACTTTGAGCAGCTTAGGACTGTCCTCCTCAGTCAGCTTGCTGTTAAGAACTGTGATGGCTTTTTCCAGGTCTCGCCCTTGCTCTGCTATTTTCTTCTCTCTCTCCTTCAGCTGCTTCAGTTGTTTCTGTCTGTCCCTCCTCAGTCGCTCCAGGTCCCTACACTCCTCCTCATCCAGGAAGCGATGGAGGTTCTGAAACTCTGCTCTGATTTCCCTTTCCAGGTCATCAAACCTGTTCTGAAAGATAAATCAGGGATAATGGAAAGAAAGTAATTCAATGTGTACATCTAACTAAAGGTTTTGTGTGTAACCAAAGCTGGCTTCGGCAGCAGCAGTGGCTGCAGCATACTCATTTAGTCTGCAATAAATCGAAATTATTGTGTGTAAAAAGAGATAAGATATAATTAATAAGGCAGAGACAGTACCTCTACTTCCACGGATTCTATGTATGTCTCTCTCTCTGCTTCTCTGCACTCATCTACCTCATGCTTGATTCTTTTAATAGCCTGGATGAGCTTTTCCTGTAATGCACACACACACACACACACACACACACACACACACACACACACACACACACACACACACACACACACACACACACACAACACACACACATGCACAAACACACACACACACAACACAGCACA
>VUQS01036969.1:15666-38188 GCA_015108495.1 Heterochromis multidens
CACACAGTCACACACACACAGTCACTCACTCACACACACACTCACACACTCACACACACACACACACACTCACACACACACACACTCACACACACACACACACACACACACACACACACACACACACTCACTCACTCACTCACTCACTCACACACACTCACTCACACACACACACACACACACTCACTCACTCACTCACACACACACTCACTCACACACACACACACACACTCACACACACACACACTCACTCACTCACACACACACACACTCACTCACACACACAAACACACACTCACTCACTCACTCACACACACACACTCACTCACTCACTCACTCACTCACACTCACTCACACACACACTCACTCACTCACTCACTCACTCACTCACACACTCACACACTCACTCACTCACTCACTCACACTCACTCACACACACACACACACACACACACACACACACACACACACACACACACACACACACACACACACACACACACACACACACAGAGGAGACATAACCTTGCAGAAAAAATACAAAGAGAACAGGAATGCTACTGCAAATTGTTTTGTTTTTTTAAAATGCAAACCTTAAAGTAAAAACAATCCTGTTACGATAGGTAATGTATCTGGTGTTAACTGTTCCAAATACAGCAGCAGGTGGAAACCATAAAACATGAAGCTTACCTTGTGACCACAAAGAAGGCTTTTATTGCAGTTGTTGTTGGTGTCTTTTGTGTGGTTTTGGTACATTCCAGTTTTCTGTATATAGGACAAGGCAGGACAAAAAGATCTCTGTGAAGGATGGAGTTAGAAGGAGAGAAAAAAATTAATGACATACTGCATAAACACATCAATACAGGGAGGGAGAGTAAGAAAGCTAGAGAGGGGAAACACACATGCCAGCACAATGAAAACAACAGTGAGATACAGTCAGACTGTTAGAGCAACAAGGACGTACATCCAAGCAGAAAATTAACAAGAGGAAACGTATTGACAAGCACAGATCAGTAGCCACAGCCTGACTCGAGAAAATATGGCTCCATTAAAAGTAAGGGAGGAAATGGAGGGGTGGGAAAGAGGCAGATGACTGGAGCTGCCAGGAGGGCTTGCTGGCTGGCTGGTTGGGTGGTTGACAGCAGCGATTTATGGCAGCAGACACAGAGGAGTCTATTTCTGTCTGCCAGTGTCTTTGGAAACAACGAGAGGGGCGGCAAGTCGGTCAGATATTGTGTTTCATATCAGCAGTTGTTTTGCCTGGAAGGGAGACAATGCGTGTTTATTTTTGCAAGGCGGCTCTCTGATATCTGCCTGCTTCGGAAGCTGCATTAAAAGATGCTGTTTCACTATCGGTGCCCTGCTGGGTTTTATATTGACTGAGAAGGGTGGCATCTCTCAATGTGCAGTCAGCATTTCCCTGCCCTTGGAGAAACACTATCTGCACCCCACTGCTTCTTCTCGCTTTCTGTCTTTTTTTTTTCTTTTTTTAAAATCTGCCTTCAGCCTGTGCACTTATCTAAACTTTTTTTATATCTCTGCCCCACACCCCCATCAACTCCCCCACACACACTCAGGGGTCTGGCTATGGGCTACGTGCACTGAAGCAGCATCTCTGCAAAATGTTCTTCATCTATAATTCATGGTGCTGGGTCCTGGCCAGTGACTGTGCTGAACTAAGGTTGAGCAGAAAATTCAGTGCACCACAGCATGCGGCAGGTGGAGGGGACAGGGCGATTTAATAAAATGCAGACTCTTGACATGCATGCATGCTAAGTAACTCTTGACTGAGGATAAAGCATTCCTGACCATCAAATTTAGACTATTTGCTTTTTGTTTTGGTGTCAAAAGAACATAAGAGGATGTTTCATGGGCCGTTTAATCACCGACGTGATCAATTCCTAATGAATCAATATCTACAGAAGACTAGTTTGACAAACTCTTATGTTACAGTATTAATACAGATAATGCATAATATATATAAAAAAACAATATATACCTAATACATTATACTAAAAGAAATAAGACATCTGATGCTTGCCTTTGTTAATGTGGAAATGTTCTTTCTCTAAATGTGCATTTATAAAAACTTCTTTCACAAGGGGTCGCCACAGTGGATGAATCTACACATATTTGATTTGGCACGAGTTTCCTAACCCAACCCTTCCAGGGATTTGTGTCTCCTCTATACGTTTATTTATATATTAAAAAATTCAGAGAAGTTCCCACCATGCAGAAGGCATGGAAATAAACACACAAGAGTGGATACTGTGTCAGAACTAAGTTTGAGACACTGTGCATAAATAAAACACAGAAAATGACAGGGAAACACCTAAGGGAGTTCAGTAGCTCCCTAGTACACACAGAGAGAGATGAGGACGAATAATGTGAGGAAATTAGAGGTGCAGGAATTCACATTTGAAGGATTACTCCTCATGGGTTAGAGAGAAAAGGTCAGGCCAGGTGAGACTGGGGCAAGGTGAGCCAATATTTTGGTTTTTGCAATATATGTACATATATTTCTGCCCAACACTTTCCCTTTCAGTGAATACATACTATATCATATGCTTTTACAAGTTACACTGCATTTAAACCAGAAAGTCAGCCCAAGTCTGGATACCAGGCCTTCAAAAATATACACTTAAGAGCCTCAGCTTACTCCTCCAATGGGGCCGGTGTTTCCACTATCCTGCAGATGGAAAATTTCTGCTCCTGAGGTAAACACACTTACAGACGCCTGGGCACAAATGTTTAATGGGCCTATCCAATTTGGTTTTGTCTGTCTTCAGCAGACATAACTACAGGGCATACATTGTTTATATGCAGAATAGTTTTACAGTACTGTGCAAAGGCCTTGAGCCACCCCTCATTTCTTTATATTTCGTGTTGAAACATGTGCAGACATAAATGTAAATACGGTAAAAAAAAAAACAGGGTCTGTACAATTCTGACAAGCTTGAAAGTCAATATTTAGCCTTCACCGTGTTTTACAGATGGTTGTAGACACTCACTGTTGTACCTCTCTCCTGACATCCTCTCACATACTGATGAATATTTTAACCAGTAATTTAAAATTTGGATTCATCACTCCATAAGACCTGTTGCCACTGATTTTCAGCCCAGTTCTTGTGTAATGTGGGATACCTCAGCCTTTTCTCCCTGTTTCCCTTCCCTAAGAATAGCTTCTTGACAGCCACGCTTCCACTGAGACCATTTCTGATTAGGCTTCAGCGAACAGTAAATTTGATTTTGATTTGATTTTTCCTATGTTCCTATTTTTAAGGACATGACTTTCAGATACTGTTCATCTGCTGTAGATAGTTTTTTTAGTCCTGCCATTTCTTCTATTGTCCCCCACTTGTCCCATTTTTCCTTCCAATTTTTTAAGGACATACTGCAGACCATGCAGAGATATGCCAAGTTTTCTGCTACAAAAATACTATTTTGTACCCTCAAACTGTGTTGTCTTTGGCATTTTTTCAGATACAGTTAAAGAAATGGGAACAAATTATGTATTTCTGTGACAGTAACAAAATGCCTAAAGATACAAATTAAAATTGGTTTGTTGCTTAGTTATCTGTTATATGTAGACACCACAGTGATTCCAGATAACACTGAAGGTCAATGCTTTGATCCCCTGCTCCTCCAACCTGCATGCCAAAGTATCCCTGGGCAAGATACTGAACCTGAATTGCCCCTAATACATCCCTCAGAGTATAGTGAGTGTGCAAATGTTAGGTTTAAAGTCCTTAGACTTAGAAAATAGGATTTGTGTGAATGGGTGAATGAGGCTTGTAATAAGCAAAGCACTATCTATGTGCCAGTCCATTTTTAAGAAACAAAAAAAAACATTGCTCTGAAAATAGTGAGGTACAAGGACTGGACTGAAAATGAGTGAAAAAGCAGCCAATGTCCAAAGAAACATATAACATTTGTTATATAATCTTTGATTTGGCAACGATTTTACACCTGATGTCCTTCCTGACAATATTTTAAGAAGAGAGAGGAACGTAAGGTGACGTATAGAGTGGAGGAAGGTGCACACATATAGAAGGTGCAATCTGAAAAAGATAGGAGACTGTAAGGTGGTGTCAGGGGAGAATGTAGCTCGGCAGCATTGGATGGTAGTCTGTAGGATGACTTTGGAAGTCAAGAAGAGGAAGCGAGTGATTAAATGGTGGAAGCTGAAGAAGGAAGAATGTTGCACAGAGTTCAAGGAGGAGTTGAGACAGGCTCTGGGTGGTAGGGAAGAGTTACTAGATGACTGGGAAAGCACAGCTAAAGTGGTGAGGGAAACTGCCAAGAAGGTATTCGGTGCATCCTCTAGACAGAGGAAAGCAAACAAGGAGACTTCTTGGTGGAATAAGGAAGTACAGGAAAGTATTCAAAAGAAAACGTTGGCAAAATAAAAAAAGTGGGATAGTCAGGAAGATGAAGAAAGTAGACAAGAATACTGGGAGGTTAGGTGTACAGCAAAGAGAGAGGTGCCAAAGGCAAATGAAAAGACTTATAGATCATACTAACAAGTGAAAAGAGTGTGTTGAGAAGATGGAAGGAGTAGTTTGAGAAAGGGTAATTGAGAAGCTGATTAATGAAGAAAATGAGAGAGAGAGGAAGACAAATGGAAGAAAGTTCGTGAATCAGGAAGTGCAGAAGATTAGTAAGGACGAAGTGAGGGCAGCTATAAAGAGGATGAAAAATGGAACGGTGGTTGGTCCAGACAACATATAGAGATGTCTAGAAGAGGGGGCAGTGGAGTTTTTGATCAGACTGTTTCACATAATCTTGGAAAGTGAGAGGATGCCTGAGGAATAGAGAAGAAGTGTACTGGCTTCATGCTGAGAAGGAGCACTACAGATGGGCTGTTTGCTTTTAGAGTATTGATGGAGAAGTACAGAGAAGGTCAGAGCGAGCTTCACTGTGTCTTTGTGTATCTAGAGAAAGCCTACGATGGGGTGCCAAGAAAGGAACTGTGGTACTGCATGAGGAAGTCAGGAATGGCAGAGAAGTATGTTAGGGTGGTCCAGGACATGTATGAGGACAGTGAGACAGGTGGGCCGTAGGAGTGACAGATGGGTTCAAGGTGGGGGTGAGATTACATCAGGGATCAGCTCTGAGCCCCTTCCTGATTGCACTGGTGATGGACAGGTTGACAGATGAGGTCAGGCAGGAGTTCACAGATGACATTGTGATCTTAAGCGAGAGTAGGAAGCAGGTGGAAGAGAGCCTCGAGCAGTGGAGGTGTGCTCTGGAGAGAAGAGGAATGAAATAGTAGCAAGGCAGAATAAAATGAGAGGGAGACAGGTGGAAAGGTAGATGAGTTAAAATACCTGGGGCCAACCATCCAAAGCAACAGACAGTGCACAAGAGAGGTGATGAAGACAGTGCAGGTAGGGTGGAGTGGGTGAGTGTCAGGAGTGATTTGTGACAGAAGGATAGCAGCAAGGGTGAAAAGGAAGGTTTACAAGATGGTAGTGAGACCTGCTGTGATGTATGGCTTGGAGACAGTAGCACTAACAAGAAGACAGGAGGTGGAGTTGAAGATGTTAAGCTTTTCATTGGGAGTGACCAGAATGCATAATGCTAGAAATGAGTACATCAGAGGGACAGATCAAGTTGAGCAGTTTGAAGACAAAGTTAGAGAGGCAAGGCTGAGATGGTTTGGACATGTGCAGAGGAGGTATAATAGATATATTGGACAAAGTATGTTGAATATGGAGTTGGCAGGCAGGAGGAAAAGAGGAAGACCACAGAGAATATTTATGGATGTAGTGAAGGAGGACATGCAAAGAGGGTTGGTGTGACAGGAGGATGCTAGGGATGGGTTAAGATGGAGGCATTTGCATTTTGCTGGTGAGCATTAGATGACAGGATTACAGTAATACCTATTTCATGTCTGTGGTAAACTAAGTAGGTAAGTAGTTTTCTGTCTCATAAATATCAAACCAAAGCCAGGAAAGACTGACACCTGAAAAATTCACTAATAAACACTTTATATCTTATTAGATCTTTACAGAAATCACAGCGTAGGAGAAAAATTTGTAGATTTATGAGGGATTACTTTGGTTTTTAGACTCTGAAGGCATGTATGTTAATAGTGGGTGGCTGCCTGCTTAGGAGGTAGAGCAGGTTGTTCATTAATCACAGAGTTGGGGGTTTAATCTGCAGCTCCTCCTTTCCACATGTCAAAGTGTCCTTGGGCAAGAGACCGAACCCCAAATTGTTCCTGATGGTCAGGTCTTGCATGGTTCGTTGCCACTGATGGCATGTCTGTGTGTGTGTGTGTGTGTGTGTGTGTGTGTGTGCGTGTGTGTGTGCGTGTGTGTGTGTGTGTGTTTGTGTGTGTGTGTGTGTGTGTGTGTGTGTGTGTGTGTAAACATGAAAACTCATAAGACCACAGAAGTTTAGTTAGACATTTCATTGGGATGATTTAATGGAAGTTCCCCGAGCTTGAGAGGTGTGATTTTTCTAGTGTTTGTCAAAAATATACGACAGGTGCTTGTTGTCAGTGCAGTTTTACCACTTTTAAAAGCTATAGAGTTAAGTTCAGTGGTTTATCATGCACTTGGTCTGACTATATAGGTTGGATTTTGTAAAACTAAGGAATAAAAACACTTTATCAGTCTGCTCACAGTTGGGACTACTACACTGCTCTGCACGTTGTAGCTTTGAAATGACTCTTTACATTAAGAATAAAAAATCATCAGCGTTCTTCAGGCCCCTCTGCCTTTATCATGGGTTTTTCAGTACTGGTTATTTTAAGAACTAGAGATCAAATGAATTTCTAGAATCACACTAAATGAGAGATAACAGAAACAGAGTCTCCTTGTGTAGATTGTGCAGCAGAGTGCACCATTTACAAGGAAGTAGGCTGGGTTTGGCATCCTTATACCATAATAGACACCAGAAGAGCTTGGAAAGACTGCGGACACCCTATCCTACTCTGTAAATAACCTGGAAAGGTTCATTACTGTCAAAGTCCATTAAGGTTATTTGATTGTAGTATAATGCATTGCCTCTTGTTGCACATGGCAGGCACTATTTGGATAATTGTGCTTCAGAAAAAGGTAAGAAATGTACTGTAGCTGGAAATGTGATGAGCAGATGTGGATTCCTTTAATTTACACCAGATCAAATCAGCTTGATTTGGTTTCCTGTACTGGCCTGTAGATTAAATTTTTGGCTCAGATAAACATGCAAAAACTCATTGTACCAAAGGTAAATTGTAATCTCTCAGTGCAGAGTATCTTAAACAGCTCTATATTTAGATCATGTGATTAAAATGCACGGTTCTTTATTTAGAGCAAAAAGAAGGAAAGTGCCGAATTAGATTTGACTTTATGGGACAAATTAGTGGAACATTCAGGCTCATATATTTACAGATGTGAACTGACTTTACTGACACCACATCACCAGTCAAAGAGGTGTTACACTGACTAAAACTGAAAGAGAGAGACAACCCAGGTAATTATTTCTTTCATCAAAAACCTTGATAAAGCTCATGTGCCAAAACAATGAAGCACGCCACTCTTTGTACTTGTTGTTTTTATGTGTTTCTGGAATAAATTTAAATGTGAGTAAAAACTAGTCCTGAGCGTGATATTTTTCAGTGCTCACATTGTTCTCATAGCTTTCCTTATTAATGTGCAGATGCAGTGTTCATTTCAGGGTGGAAGTGGGTGTTAGTAAAACCCTCCGCTGGCTCGTGTGTCAGGATGCAGTCCAGCCATCAGGAAGTGATGCAGTTAAGCTCTAAAAGATAAAAATATCCCACATAGAACAAAAAGAGACCAGAAAATCAGGATGTCAGTGTGTTATGGCTGCGTGTTATTGTGTGTGTCAGTGAGCTTTTTTGTGTTGGTGTACCAGGACGTGGCGTTTGGCCAAATGGATATGAAACTAAATCAGATAATTGTTAACACTGACCGTCACTTTGTCTCTCCTCAGGTACCAACCAGTGGCCCCGTGCTAGTGGACAAACCCCCTCCTCTCCAAATTATGAGAACTCCCTTCACTCACTGGTAAGCTCTCTGTCCGCCTCCATCTTTCAGTGAGAGGATGATATGATGGATGCTCGCTTCAGATAAGCTGCCCATGAAGGACTGAGCTAGCATTACAGGGAGATTCCTGTCTGACAAATGTTTTGCTGAGGAAAGTGGGGGTAGAGGGATAACCAAACTGAACAATACCTGTCCCTTGGGGCTTGCCATCTGTCCTCCACTCTGTGGGCTGGGACTGGGATGACAGTTGGGGGATGGGTTTAGTTAAGGGGGCTGGTGTGGGGGTGGCAGCTGTTTGCTGAACCGCTTCTCCAGAATTCCTTCGCTGCCATACAACCAGAGCTGAAGATCGGATTTCATCCAGCCTGCTACCTGATGCACATGTCATGTGTTTACATGCTCTGCTGGGAGTTTATTTCAGGGATAAAAGCACTTAAATAAACTTACTATACAGAAGCACTAAAATCTTTATATGATAAATAAAGATAGCATAATATTAGGTATTAGCCCAAATATGTTTTAGCCACAGTAAAAAGCTAACTCCTGTATGTCTTCTGCTGGTTTGCAGTACATCTCAAAAGCAACATTGTGGATTTATTTAATTTTTGTTAACAGGTAGTTAATGGCATGAAAAAAAGCCCAGCCTGAAAGATTTCAGGCACGACTATTTATTGTTTTATGCCGTGAAGTATATCATACTTAATGACAATTTGTCCCATATCTGTGGTGCCTCTTTTACTGGACTCAGTGGCCACACTGTAAGACAAAAATGTTAAATGCTTCCATAGACATGCTGTGCAATTCATAATTTAAACAAATTTGTAGTTTAAAATTGCTTTAAATGTGACTTTAAAAGGTCACAGTCGCCTGTAGTCTTATCACATAGTTTCATTCAGTCAGCCAGTTGTTTGCAGGGAAGCGGCTGTGGCTCAGGAGATAGGCTGTCTGCTAATTGGAAGGTCGGTGGTTTGATCCCTGGCTCTTCCAGTCTGCATGTTGATGTGTCCTTGGGCAAAATACTGAACCCCGAGTTGCCCCCGTTGTATCCATCCACCATATCTGTGGTGCCTCATGAAACAAGGCACCACCACCACAAGGCTTTACTTGTATTAAGAAAGTGCTTTGAGTCCATATGTGAAGAGGACACTGAACCGTCCACTCTGTCTCCAGCTTTGTTTTGTTTCTTCATGGTCACAACAAATGAATGATAGTGCAAGTGCAAGTAATATCAGATAACCTGAAAATTTGTTGCAAGTGAAGCAATGTTGAAACAAACTATAAATTAGAGCCTAACCAATTTATCAGCCGATATTAGCTATTTTCCAATCTATCAGCGTCAGCATTTATAATGGCCGATAAATCAAAACTGGGAGTTTAAACAGAGAAACACCTTGCAACCATTTTATGAATGTTGACATAGTTTGTCTACCAGATTTCACTCTGCAACTTCCCTGTTGGCGAAATGTGTGTTTGGAACGCCACAAACACAACAACCAGCTCATCGAAGCAGACAGTAAACGAGTAAATAAAACAATACGGCTAACAAATGTTAGGGAAATCTGTTTAAGTTACGCGTGTTAAAGAAAAACAAATATCGGCCGATATCTGATTTTTAAATCACCAAATATCAGTATCAATCTTAAAAATCCTATATCGTTCAGGCTCTACAAACAATTTATATTGTGTTTGTGCCTCAGTTTAACATGATTATATGCTTTTTTTGACCTTGAGGTGAAGACCTGCAAATAGTGAAGGAAGTAGCTCTTGTCTGTGCTGGGATCTTAGGGGGAGATAGATTTGCCCATCTTGATATCATCTGGCAAGCTATTTCACAAACAGTATTCACACCGAACAATTAACAGACATCCGGGTTTAATATATAGGATCCAATATTTTGTGTTTTCTGAAAAATCTGTATTTTACCTGATAGAGATGTGTCTTAAGAATGTCTTAACACCATACCCAAACATTTCTGAACCATTTAGGCTTGTAAGTGGTTAAAAATTTGATTGCAGTTTTTATTGAATGAATAATCCAACTGGCAGACAGTGACGGAAATGATCATTTACACTCAGCAATGTTCAAGAGTGTGTTCAAATGAAATCACAGATCACAGTTTCTGGTAGTTACGTCAAAACTACTTGGAACATTGGAAAGTCCCGGAGAGAAATGGTGATGAAGCTCGTTGAGGATTAGATTACAGTCAAAATGACTAATTTTGTTACTGGACTGGGCTGCGAACAGTATTTATATTAGTTTTTTCAAAAACAGCAGACTTTGAAAATCCACAAAACACGTACAGCTGGATGAAATGAACATAAGAAGGCAACATAATAAGACACAGTTTTTACCAACAACAACACTACTTATTCCAACACATAAAAAGACAAAACACAAAAGCGACTGGTGTAAAGTAACTTGTGTGAGATGTAGTAATGTAGAAAATGTGACCAGTGCTGTAGTAGGGGTTGGTAAATGTGCAAACAGCAAACCATTTTTATCTTTACAAAGTGAGTCGTCAGCAGCTGTGTGCTTTCTTCTTAATCCTGCCTCTTTTTGTCTATGTGTCTTCACAACAACGGTCTCTACCCACAGCGTGTTTGTGGTATTTATGGATTCTGATCTTTTTTCTTAATTCTGTCTTATTCTTATTTGACTTTGCCAGAAAAACAGAGTTCATCAGCAGTTACATGAGCATCTCCAGGATGCCATGTCTTTCTTAAAGGATGTCTGCGAGGTACTCTTCAGATAGAGTCTTTACCCATTACGTGTTCCATACATCGTTTTGTTTTCTTGCACAAGTTCAACTACATTCTTCACAGTGAAATGCACGTTCATTTATTACTACTTCTGTCGCCTTATTGTCATGTTATGTTGTTGGTGTTTTGTTTTTTTGTAGCCATACCAGCTTGCAGTAATCAGCTTAGGTGCAGATGACAATGAAATTAAGTGGCTGCAGTGCCTCTATTCATTTTAAAAACAAATGAGAACATATCTTGACTTCTACAACTCAAGCTGAAATGGCTCATTTGATCTTGCATTTGAATTGCCCTCTTTATCTTGTGTTTTTTTTTTCTCACCATACAATCAGCATTTTCAATTTTTGTCCTAATGTGCTTATACTAAGCTGCTCTGTCCTTCTTTTCCTCCCTTCTTCCTCTCCCTAACCCTTCATTTCTCAATCCCTTTGGTCCTCCCAGTCTCGAATGGAGGATCGCCTGGACAGATTGGATGATGCAATCCTTGTTCTGAGGAACCACGCAGTGGGCTCCACCGCCAGTCTGCCCAGCGACATACACAGTCTGCTGGGACAGGCACAAAATGGGCCAATAACAGCCATTGGACCAAATTTTCCTGCCTCTGCATTGGTTCCAAGTCGGACTGCAGCGATGGTATGATAACTTCATATAAGTATTTATTCCTGTATGGTATTTTTCAAACTACACCACATAAAACACCTCAGCTACCTGCTCCAAACAGAAGAGCTTCGAGACGTTTTCCAAAAATGAACAGTTGAATTTATACCGGCATATTTTCCATAAGTGTAATGGCTGGCCGAAGGCTCACCCTCCTCTTGAGAGCCGCTTTATACACAAGGGTAAAAGAGAAATGAGGAAAACAGGCACAAAGAAGTGAAGTTGTGCTTTGGTGTAGGACGTGTTTGTGCGTTGCACTCCTTCTAGAGTTAAACTCGAAGCCTCTTGAGAAACAGGGGAATGCAGGTCTCGGTATAAATCATGGCATGTTCACCCATCCTCCATCCGAGGTATTTGATTTTACTGAGCCAGGAGATTTGAACACATCTGCAGTGGAAATTAAAATGGGATGGCTCGTCCAACTGTAATCCGGAGGTGTTTGGAAAAAATTTGGCACACACACAAATACACTGAATCAATTTTAATGTGGGAAGAAGTTTAGATTACTTTTTTTGTAAGATAAATGAAGGAAGGAAAAGTCAGGCAGTGATGAGTTTTATGATTTGGTCACTGCTTTAGAGTTTTGTTACTCCAATGATTAGCTGTACATTTGATGTTACCTTCAAATTCAGATCTAAAATGAAGCTGGCTTTCTTAAAGCAAACATTTTTAATTTATTTATTTAAATTATTTTTTTGTTTGTGTATAGAAAACAGATTGGTACATTTATTTTTATTTATTTATCCAGCTAAGACATATTTTCATTATTAATTACACTCAGTAAAATGTCATAAACTAGTAAAATATTCTGTGAAATATCGAATTACTATCATACAGAAAATTCACAGTCTGAAAAAAGTTTTTGTTTGTAAATTGATTATTAATCAGTTATCAAATATCTGCTGATTATCCTTCTGTGAATGGACCCGTTTCAGCTCCAGCATGTTTAAATTTTCTCTGCTAAACAAACACAAGCACAGACATTTTGAGTAAAGTATTTTCTGCTGCTGCCAGGTTGACGTTTCATACACCATTACTGTTTATTCTTCCCCTTTGTTTTTTTTACATGGTCATTGAAGCTGACTCTCTTGCAGAAATTCATTTATTTTAAATGCAGTTTTGGTTTTTGTTAGTTTTAAGGCGGTATTTTTCCTGTCGTTGGTTGTTTTCACCCTTACGCTGAGGCTGTTGCTGTGTCCCTTAACGAGAATTTTACTGTGGTTGTCAGAAGAGCTCAGTTTGATGTATTTGTTACAGAGAGCTGGGTTGTGGCAGTGATGTTGACCGACTGCGACTGTGAGATAGAACATACTGTGTCTGCACTAACACAGCACTTCCTGTGTGGGAAGAGGTCCCTTCAGACAGGGCTCAACAGCCTCGACACGGCACAGCCACAGGCTTTTTACTCCGGCTGTCACCCCGCCCTCTACCCCCTTCCACCCCTTTTCATCACTTCTTTTTAGCAACCCAGGAAATCTGAATCGTTGGAAACGTGTGTCTGAACCCGCAGCCTCCACCCAAATAGAGGTCCTCAGCTGTATGGTAATCAGGCCCAGCCATGAAAATGGCAGCGTTCTTTTCTTGCCAGAGCCCCAGCCTCACTCCTCCTCCTCCAGACAAAGAGTTGTTTGGACACCTGTTGAGAGCACAGCAAAGATTAGCGTAGCGCTGGGGAAGGGGAGGATCTCGGAGTGGTGGGGTTAACAGAGGCCAACAGTGACTGGGGATCACATTCCAGAGGAAAAGAGGGAGATGCTCTCCACCCTTAGTGATGATTTCTCCGCCTTTCCTCAGTCCTTGAAAAAGGAAATCAAATGGCTTGAGACCATGTGGTAAAGGAGGGGCTTTGTGGCACAGCGTGGTGGGAGTTGACCATTTTTATGTTACGAATGTGAACAAATTAACGAGGAAATGGTCAGACTTTGGAGTGGGTTTAACCTGACTTCTTTTGAAACTGAACACAGAAGGATTATTCTCCTTGTAGACATGAGAAACAGACGAGTCTTCAGTTGTGGTTACAGAGCGAGTAGCCTGAGAATGTCACAGCAGTGAGAAGTGACACAAAATGTAACACTAACAGAGACAAATGAGGAGGCTATATATGGACCTTTAAATAGGGCTCAACATTGTGGAACCAAGGTGTTTTTTTTAATTTGGATTTATTTTCGATTTTCTACCCTTTATGCATTATAACGCTGCTGTGGAGCAAATCTCCAAAGCACCCACAAGTGTTGGTAATGACGGACTTGAATGGTGATTAAACCCAGAACTTGTCCCATGCTCTGAGTACAGTTTTTAAGAGACACTGCTGCAGACAGCATCTAATCTGAATCTGAAAAACATTTCATATTAAACATATAGAACCACCTTTTTTTTAATCATCAACCAGTGCAGAGGGCTCAACAATAATTACAAATCGGTATAACTAAGGCTCCTCTTTTTGTTTAAAACTGTGGGATTTTCCATTTTAGGCTCTTCTCCTGCTCAAAAGCACTGTTTTATTTTTATGAACAGTCTCCAGTGAGTGTCTGCCCGCTTCCTTTCTTCACACGTCCTTCCTGTCTGTGTTGCAGCAGGGTGGTGACGATGCTGCCAGCCTGAACAACAGCCATGGAGGTCTGCCCAGCACCGGCTCTACATCCAGCACAGAACTCAATCACCAAGTGGAAACATTCAGAGGTCAGATCCACTGCACCGTCTTACCAACTCATCGTGTGCCTGACACCCCGTGATATGCAGCCGAATCAGTGTATGTGTGACGTCTTACCTCTGCATTTACGTTACTAATAACAGGTCTTACTTCAGGCCTGCCTGGGCAGGTGCCTGCAACCCTGGAGCTGAAGGTGGAGAAACAGGACAAGGATGACATGCTCGACAGCCTCTCTACCGATAACAAGTCAGACGACGAGAGTGACAAAAGAGATATGAAGACACCCAGACCAGGGCCACGCACAAGGTAAGAACCTTTCAGTACGAAAACACATGAAATATTTTTCAGAAGTGAAAATAAGCTTGGTGGTGTGGTGTGAGGGAAAAAAAAGAAGAAGAATTAAAGAACCCGGCTGAGTCTTGCCGGCCAAAATATTTTAAAAAATGGCAGAAAATAGGATAAGGCTTGATTGGTTGTCTCCCATACATGACAGTGATCTATACAGGTAGTGGAAAACTACCAGCGTAATGAAGTCTTGAACAAAGTCTAATTTACCTTTACTGTCATTAATTATTTAAAATAGGAGGGCGTCGTTTGTTATTCGTGGTCAGATTTTTGTCAATCAGTTTTGTCAGTTTGATTCTTGTGAATCACACATTCGCATTAGACAAGTGAATACACTTCATTTCCTCAGAAAACCTGCAGTCAGTTAAAAGCTGGGTCTAATGGTTGGGACACAAACAAACAGAGACCACCCCTAAATAGAGGCTGGGGGGAAAGAAAGTCCTGTCAGGCTGTCAGATTTTTGGCAGTCCTGCAAATCTTTCATGAAAATGCACTCTTAAGAAACAACAGATTTCACTAGATGCTGAGAAGGCAGGGCTTACAATCTTATAATTTCAAACAGATACACAGTTTGTATCGTGGCATCCTGTGGGGCATTTTGGAGGTCTCTGTGGCAAAGCTTGTGGATGTTAAGTAAAATGCTGTTTTATGTGTTGTTCCTTTATGTTTACAGTTCATGTTTTATTGACTGTCATGTTAGATTAATGCAGCTGGTTTGAAGACCATCCCCTCTTTGGTACAGATGACTGAATTATAAGCAATTAAAAATATGTTACATAAGTTATCACTTACTGTTGTTTAAGTAGTGTTAGGCATTAATTTATTAAGAGCAAATGAAAGTGTGGGATTTGAGGTTTTAATACATGAACATGATTCAAACAGAGACACTTGGAAGTTGAGGCCCGTCTCTAATATAAACCTGCGTGCAACTGAAGTGATGGTAACTGAAGTGGAGCTGTGGGGGAACATTGAAAGGTGGTTTGTCTTAAATCCTCTGCATTAACAATAAGGAAAGCAAACAGTTTAGGCTAAAGTTTTTATTGCTTCTATTTAAATGTTCAGTGAGTGTTATTTTATTTAGATGAACTGTCAGAACTTTGTGTTTTAAGTCACTTTCTATCAAAGAAGAGGCACAATCCCTAGCTGCTGAGAGCGGCTGTTGTAATATCTCTTTCTCTTGTCAGATTTAATAATTTTAACATTATTTTTATTTTTAGCCAGAGTGAGAGACCTCTGTTAGTCATATCTACTTTAAGTTGTGCATTTCCCTCTAAAACAGTCCTGGTTGCAGGCTGATTTCTTCTCTCTGCTGCAGCATCACCGAAGACGAGGACCTGAATCCTGAGCAGAAGGCTGAACGAGAGCGTGAGAGGAGGATGGCTAACAACGCTCGCGAACGCCTGAGGGTGCGAGACATCAACGAAGCTTTCAAAGAGCTGGGTCGCATGTGCCAGCTGCACCTGAAAAGCGAGAAGCCCCAGACTAAACTGCTCATCCTCCATCAGGCTGTGGCTGTCATACTTAGCTTGGAGCAGCAAGTCAGAGGTCAGTGTTGTAGCTCTGCTGCAGCAATTAACTGGAATGCTACATCACATCAAATCAGCACTGACTCTTAAAAACAATGTGTGCTTTCACACAATGTTCCTGCAGGTGGTAATTTCATTTCATGTGCATGTACATGTGGAGTTATCAAAAGAAAAAATAGGGAACGTTTCACTTGACGGAGCTACCAGAATATCACAGACAGTAAAGAAACTGCAGGGAATTTATTTGGTTTAGCTATGATAATACAACAACTGAGTCCCTATATAAAATAAAGTTTAATCTGTGTTTCTGTGAACCTACAGAGCGAAATCTGAACCCCAAAGCAGCCTGCCTTAAGAGAAGGGAGGAGGAAAAAGTGTCTGGGGGCTCCAGTGATGCCCAACCAGCCCACACAGGAGTCCATCCAGGCCTGACCGACACACCCAACGCCATGGGCCACCTCTGAGTAGGAGACAGGTACACTCAGCTCTGACTGCAACCAACAATCCATTATTTTCAGGATGACTTGCACTGTTATGATGGTTTTCTCTAATAATTGATTAATCAGTCATCTCATGTCAGTATCTTCTCTTTTTCTTTCTACATTTTGAATTGATAACACGATAATGGCTGTCATCCTGTGTTTCAGGGTTTTTCCTGGTTTAATTGATGTTTAGTTGATTACATAGGTCAGCATGATTGATCCACATTTGTGATGCAGCAGGCCAAAAACTGGGTTAAACTCCAAAATTTTAATTTTTTACTTTTTTTATGTCTCCTGTCAAAACTTTGATATTAACATGTGAAAAATAGATTTCATGTATTCATCTTTTTTAAAATTTTCTATACATTTTTAACTTGAACATGTCAAACTGTGTCCGTTCTTTGAATAATTTTTGTTTAGTAATGATGCAAATAGATAAATAGTCACTAAATCTCCATTAGGTTTACCAGAAACCATCGATCAATCCCAATCCATACAGCGTTAAAGCGTTAAAGTCGCCAGCCAGGTCGCACCTCCAGGCGTGTGGGGCTGTGCTGAGCAGTGCTTTCCCCTCACCGCAGAGAGGTTTGTTGAACAAGGATTTGGGGTAAAATAGTGCACTGTTTATTTGCAGTTTATGCATCAGAAACTATTAAATAAACTGCATTTTTCAGATATTGTTTTTGAGGTGTCTGCAGACAGTGAAGTTAAGATAGCAAACACTGGAAATATCGGAAAGTCCGGTTGTTCTTGTTGGCGTCATTGTTTGGCTTGGAATCTGCATCTTTGGCTGGTTTTTCCCATGCTGCATCACATTTTAGTAAGGCACTACGTCTGTGTTACCTCACTTAACAGAAGTCTGTGCATTTTCCTCTTATTTCTGGCCATTTGATTAACAAAACTGTATTTTATGTTTGAGTAAATGAAGCCCCCTTTTTTAATTACAGTCCTGGTGAGTTTTCTTTTGGGGAGAGGTCACACACCAAAAGCTTTTTCACCTGCAGGAAAAACCCTTTAATTATTGTGTACTTATTGGTAATTAGTCTGTTAGATGTAGAAAAACGTCCATCACAATTGTCTTTTAAAACCACAACAGCAGTGGCTAATTTATTTATGTCTGATGAGCCAGTTTGACTGTAACTGGCCACTGGAGTGAGATGCAGGACTTTAATCCGTAGTGGTAGACAGCCTCAGCTCAGTTCCTTTGATGTGCACCTCTGATCAGGGTTATTTCTTTCCTTCCTCTCCCCAGATCAGAGCGATGCAGATAATTTCTGTCCCGTCTGAGTCGGTGACCTTGCTTCCCAGTGACAGACAGGACTCACAGTTTGTGACACCAATTGGAGGAGACAGACCACTTGAAGCAAAACGATGAGTCTAACACAGTCCAATCCTAAGATTGAAGCACAGCCAAGCGTCCAGCTCCCTGCGACCAGATTCCATCTGCAAATTTCTCCCCTACAAGAAAAATCTTCAGCACATATCACTGTCTGCAAGAAGTGTGTTGCTTCTGAACAATCAGAGACTTTGCAATCTCCTCCAACCATATGTGGAAATTGCCTTGTGCCTAAACTAAATTGACGAATGCATTGTAACAGCAATTGTTTTTGTTTGTCTGTTTCTTTTTTTTCCTATTTATTATGTTATTGAGCTATAAAGTGTATGTCTAAAGGGAAAGTTAGGTAAATTCAAAGAGAAGCATGCAGCTTTTCAGTCGATCTATAGTTTGCCGGTGTCACCCTTAAACCTGAGCACTCCACCCTGGGAAATCTTTAAGTCCAAGGGGAAATTATTAGAGATTAATTTATTGGCCATTATAGAGTGATATTTATACCCAACTGAAAATAAGCTGTTAGCTGAAAGACAAAAGCACCCTTTTTTTTAAATAAATAAAAAAAGATTGTATATTATTTATATTTTTGTTTTCCTCGTTCTGCCACTGGCCACATGTGAAACCAAAACTACCTATGTTTGTTTCTGAGTAGTTTCTGTGCTACTGACCAGCAGATAACAGGTCCAGCTATAATAGCATCAACAATATCAGAGGTGGCACACAAACGGCAAACTGTAGCTTTACTGAAGGCTCAGATTTAGTTGTTTTTTTGTTTTTTTTTTCCCAGTAGTGAGCAGTGAAAATACAGAGAGCAAACTTTTTGCAAACCTTAGCATTCCCTGCATATTTTAGTGTCTTAACTAAAGGAAGAGGGGACTTCACCGCCCTTTCATTCCTTTGCCATATAGTGTTAAACATAAGCAGTGACATATTTTTGCAGATTCTTCCTCCTGACGTCAGCACAGAAGTGGCTTGTTTTTTTTTTATTTGTTAGTTATTTTGTTTCTGTTTTCTGCCACCAGCTAATCAGAGATCGCTTAATGAAGAAGTTAAAAAAACAAACAAAAAAAAAACAAACGACGACCACAGTTTCTCCTGGCCTGATGAACATATCGATTTTCTTTCTGTTAATATCTTGAGACATTAAATTCTAATAAGCGCAGTTACTCTGAATAAAATTTAGTTATGCTTATTTGTTGTAACAAGTCCTTTCTGTCCAGCATTATAATTTCCAGTTTCAGTCAGCAGAGAAAACCTGTAAGTTATTTTCAGTGATGCTTTGATGTAAGCCGTGCTATACTCAGTACAGTAAAGCAGACTGAACATTTCATGGATTATTATTCTGAGTATCATTGAATTGTAGCATGATGATGATGATAATGATGAACAAAAGCAGGATTTTTTTTTTTTATATATATGTTCCAAGACATCGGTCATGGCTTTATTTCTTTTTCCCTATCAGTGTGCATGCTTTACGTTTCTCCTTTTCTTGAGTTTTCGGTCTTAAGACTTTCTTTATATTCCATTTATTTCTTTGTATATTGTGTTCTATCATTATTTACACCTTAAACAAGGCTGCCACATTCAGAATGAGTATTCTGTACAATAAAGGGACTTCAATTACAATAAAGGATGCCATGACATGAGTTTACATTAAATATGATTTAACAACTTCATTTTAGTGAAGAAAAAGACCTGATCAGTTACCGTGTGTTCTCTGACTGAATGGGGCCTTGTTCATCATTTCAGTATTCATGATCTTGTATTCATGTTGGCAGACTTTGAGGGTATAATGTATGTCACTTCCAGCTCTCTTCCCTTCATTTTTTTTTTTTAAACTTCCCGTTCTTTCTGTATTTCTTTGCTCCTCTGTTTGCCAATCTAGACTTTGCTGTATCCCCAGATGCTTTCCCTTGTATAATATATGAAAAAAAAAAAGAAAATCAAAAGAAAAAAAAAAACATTTGGCTTATTTTTCACTGTAGTTAGTCTTTTATACAATAATACTGTAAGAATATTTCTTGAATTCTAAATATTACTCTTTCTAGATTTTTGAAAGCAAAAGTTTTGAGTAAAAAGTTTCTTACTTTATTTTACTATATTAGATAGTAAAATGTACGGTTATTTACCATAACCTGTCCATCATTACAAGAAATTTACAAATGGCATCTCAAGTACACAGCTGAACTGCTGTCCGTAGTTTAGTACTTAAAAAGGCTTCGTACGAGCTCCAGATTCCTAAAAGAGCGACCTCTTACTCCTCAGTCTCCGTTGTTGATTGATAAAAAAAAGATTTGTTCTTGTGTCAAATAAAAGGTGTTGTTGATGCACATTGAAAAACTGCGGCAACAAGAATTTGAATTTTCTGTCTTTTTCAACAGAAAAACACGATGTATATAACATTTATGTTGCAATAAATGTGCCATCTTTTTTTAAACTCAATTGTATGTGCATTTATTTCTCTCATTTCCTCTCCATATTTACATTTTTTCACCTCTCCATAATCTTTATTGTGTTACAATGCACAGGAAGGATGAGCTCGGAAACAATGGAGTTAATTTAGACTTCTTTATTGTTTTTGTTTTTTGTTGTTTTTTGAGACATTTCTACAGTGGATTTAGGCCAAATGAGTGTTTTATAGTATGTAACTCTTTTTTGAAAGTAATACCAGTGGACCATTGTAGTCTGTATGAAAAGTACTATGAATATATGTTTCTATTTTTAATAAAGTGTGATAGCAGCGTACTGTACATGTGCTGTGCTCCTACTTTTTTTTGCATTTATATTTACGCAGTATAGAGACATTTCCTCATTCCAGCCTACAAAGGAAATGCATGATCTTTAAATAACATTTGAATAACTTAAATTAATGTATATTTTTAGTATATATTTTGACATTATAAAAAAAATAAACATTGAACCACTCAGCACTGAATATAGTGCTGAAATTAAACTTCCACAGCCATATTGAAAAGTACAAACCTAAACAGTTTTTTAATAAATGGTTTTGGTGGAAGTGGCTCTCTGTAACCTGCCGTACTCAATCTGCTACTTGTGCTGTGACTGAAGTTAATGAATCCCAAAAGTGTTGTGAAAACGCTGCTCTGAACCTGGAGGACTATTGTGCTGTAAATCTCAGAGCCGTACATCTGCGCAGAATTATCTTCATGCAGATGTAAGCATGGAGAGCACTCATCACGTCCTGAGAGGTCTGATCTCGATTCATTCGTCAGACTGAGGTGACACTTGGAGTAAAAGTGCTGACTGCCGTTCTGTCTGCAGTGAGCTCAGTGATGCACCGTAAATCACAACGGTGGCCTTTCAGTACTTCTCACAGGGATAAACGGAGCATGTGAGTGTGCTGGGCTCTGGTGGTGGTGGGTGTGCATGTTTTCTGTAGGAGTGGGACCACCATGTCTGAAGGCTGACTTCCTGTCATGGCTGCTGGCTGAGCCAGCTGACAGAAAGTCCTTGGCTCACATCCTTGAATCTCAACCAAAGAGCCTGCTGCTCCTCCTGCTCTAACAGTAAGATCATCCGCCTCTCTGCTACTTTCAGGATGCATGCTGCACTGAACAGGCCTCTTGTCTTCTGTTTCAGTTTCTAATCTCAGCTCTTTAAGATTCAAGGCTTTTTGGACATTTCAGCATAGTGAGGAGAACAGGATATCATATTCAGAGACTTCACAGAGACACAAAGTCTGTCTGTCAATAATAGAAGTTTAAAGCATTAATTAAAGCAAGACTGAAATAATAGTAATAAAACAAATATTCTCATAGCAAATACTCTCAGGACCACAAGGTAGCTGTTGGACAAAACTATGAGAGCACAGTAACAAATTAAAAGATTACTTTTACTTACTAAAAGCATTAATGGTTGCTCCTCCTGTCCACACCAGCTGCACAGAGATCCATCTCTGAAGCAATTTCAAGTAATGAACAAAATACCTAGTCCTTGTTTTGTATTGAGAGGCTCATAAAAAAGCTCCAGGGTTCTGAATTACATACAACAATTCTGGTAACTTCCACAGTTCTGTCTTTTCAAATTCATGCTTACAGCTCAATGTGAGTAAAACAGTGTGTATATATGCAAATAGAAATTCAGATCCAGAAAGTAGCATTGATAAGACTATCACCGGACACTTTGTTAGGTACACCTTGCTAGTACCCAATTGGAACTGCCTTAACTCTTCGTGCCACAGATTCAATAAGGTGCTGGAAACATTCTTCAGAGATTTTGTTCCATAGTGACATGAAAGCATCACACAGTTGCTGCAGATTTGTCAGCTGCACATCCATGATATAAATCTCCCGTTCCACCACATCCCACAGGTGCTCCTCCTGTCTATTGGACTGAGATCTGATGACTGTGGAGGCCATTTGAGTACAGTGAACTCACTGTCATGTTCAAGAAAACAATTTGAGATGATTTGAGCTTTTTGACACGGCACATTATCCTGCTGGAAGCAGCCATCAGAAGATGCACTGTGCACTGTGGTCATAAAGGGATGAACATGGTCAGCAACAATACTCAGGGAGTGTGTGGTGTTTAAATGATGGTCAGTTGATACTAAGGGACCCAAAGTGTGCCAAGAAAATATCCCCCACAACATTACACCACTACCAGCAGCCTGATCCATGCTGTTTAAGCCAAACCTGGTGAGCCTGTGCAGATTGTAGCCTCAGTTTCCTGTTCTTAGCTGACAGGAGTGGCACCCAGTGTGGTCGTCTGCTGCTGTTATCCATCTGCTTCAAGGTTTCACGTGTTGTG
>VUQS01036970.1:0-30531 GCA_015108495.1 Heterochromis multidens
CTCGGAGTACACACTGACAATAAACTGGACTGGGTTAAAAACACAACTGCACTGTACAGGAAGGGCCAGAGCTGTCTCTATTTTCTGAGGCTGCTGAGGTCTTTTAACATCTGTCAGACAATGCTCAGGATGTTCTATGAGTCTGTTGTGGCCAGTGCCATACTCTATGCTGTTGCATGCTGGGGCAGCAGGCTGAGGGTAGTGGATGCCAACAGACTCAATAAACTGATCCGCAAGGCCAGTAACGTTGTGGGGATGGAGACTCTCTAAAGGTGGTGTCGGAGAGGCGGATGTTGTCCAAGTTAAGGACAATGCTGGACAATACCTCCCACCCACTCCATGACGTGCTGGCCAGTCACAGGAGCACGTTCAGTGAGAGACTGGGATTACCCAAATGTACCATTGAACGACACAGGAAATCATTCCTGACTGTGGCTCTCTCTGTACAACTCCTCCATCTAAAGCACAAGAATACACTGCAACAACTGTACACCCTTAATATAATAAAGGCAGTATGATAAGAGGGAACCTCAATTCAACTTCATTTATATTTAATTTTGTGTAATATATTGGGATATTTATCTCACCCTAGCAGCTGGGATAGGCTCCAGCCCCTCCGCGACCCTGAATTGGATAAGCGGAAGTGAATGGATGGATGGATGGATGGATATATTAGCGCTATCTGTAATATTTTATAATTGTGTAATATATTGTAGTATTTAATATTGGTATTTTAACTTGTTAATTAATGTTCTTACTGTCTGGAACAACTGTGACCATATAATTTCCTTTGGGATTAATAAAGTATTCTGATTCTGATTTCTGCAGCACTCCACCAATCAGGCCTGTATGGTAGAGTGGCCAGACGGAAGCCACTCCTCAGTAAAAGGCATGTGACAGCCCACCTGGAGTTTGCCAAAAAGCACCCGAAGGACTCTCAGACCATGAGAAACAAAATTCTCTGGTCTGATGAAAAAAAGATTCAACTCTCTTGCCTGAATGCCAAGCATCATGTCTGGAGGAAACCAGGCACCGCTCATCACCTGGCCAATACCATCCCTACAGTGAAGCATGGTGGTGGCAGAATCGTGCTATGGGGATGTTTATCGGCAGCAGGAACTGGGAGACTAGTCAGGGTCGAAGGAAAGATGAATGCAGCAATGTACAGAGACCATCCTTGATGATAACCTGCTCCAGAGCGCTCTAGACCTCGGACTGGGGCGAAAGTTCATCTTCCAACAGGACAACGACCCTAAGCACACAGCCAAGATAACAATGGAGTGGCTTCAGGACCACTCTGTGACTGTCCTTGAGTGGCCCAGCCAGAGCCCAGACTTGAACCTGACTGAACATCTTTGGAGAGATCTGAAAATGGCTGTGCACGACACTCCCCATCCAACTTGATGGAGCTTGAGAGGTTCTGTAAAGAAGAATGAGAGAAACTGCCCAAAAATAGGTGTACCAAGCTTGTAGCATCATAATCAAAAAGGCTTGAGGCTGTAATTTCTGCCAAAGGTGCTTCAACAAAGCATTGAGCGAAGACTGTGAGTACTTATGTACATGTTATATTTTAGTTTTTTATTTTTAATAAATCTGCAAGAATTTCAAGCAAACTTTGTTGTTTACTTTGTCATTATGGGGTATTGTGTGTAGAAGTTTAAGGTGAAAAAACAAAATGTGGAACAAGTGAAAACTGTTGGCACTCTGAGCGCTGTGAATACTTTCCAGATGCACTGTAGATGAATTAGTGAAATTGAACTTCAGAATAGGGCTGTGCCATATCATATTGTCCGCAATAATACTGGTATGAATTTTTACATAACATAAAAGTGTCATATCACGATATTGCTATAGCAACGCAATGCATTTACATTCCCTAGTGCACGCAACAACGAGACAGGGCCAGACATGTCTGAGCGCAAGAGCAGCGTGTCAGTCTCCTATGACAATTTAGTACCCAAAAAAACAAGCTACTTCAACAACCTCTAACAAAGTAAAATACTTTGCAAAATATGCAAGAAAACTGTTGGCGCTCTGAGCCCTGTACTAGAAAAGTTCAACATACCCAGGGTGTCTTTCTGTTATCTGAATTCACTTACCCTAACATCAATAGTCAGAATAAGAGGTCACACAAAGCTGGTTATCAGCTTGCTAAGTTAACCCTGTGTTCACATGAAAGGGGTGGGTCTGGCAGCATCTGACCAATCACAATTATGGTCAAGTGTACTGGTAGTAGAGCAGCTGATTTTACAAAGGAAGGTAAAACTATACTATAGGCAAAATATGAAAAGGTTAAACACATTACACAGACTGAAAGCAACACAGCAGCATGCGTGTGTGTATGTGAGAGAGAGAGAGAGAGGAAAAGCGCTGTACTGTAGTTTAGTATTAAAAGCTCTGTATGAATGCGTGAGCACTTTAAGCACTTTGGTCAAGACCTACTACATTAATAAGGTTTAAGGTCAAGTAAAGAATAAATATAAAAATAGAAATCAAACTTAGGCTTAGTCTACATGCAAGTTTGATATAAGGTCAACAAGTACAAACAGGTGTCCTGTTTTGGGATCAAATATTAATGCTTATAGAACAATGAAATTATTAGAAAATTACAGCCAACAGGGGGTAAAAAAAATGAAGGAATATAGCTGCATCTAAGAATCTATATTTATTACTGATACTCCTCAGGGAACTACAAAGTTGCTATTGAAAAACTTTAGACCCTCCTACTACCTGTGCACAGAGGTCCGAGGGATCTTCCAGGAATGGTAAAACTACTTTCCCGAGATCTGATTAGCGGCAATTTCATACATTCTGATCTCTTATCTCAGACCTAACCTGCTCCCGAGCAGGTAGCAGGTTAGGTCTGCAGCATAAGTTACCATGGTGATGTAATAAGTGAACCATCTTTGTGGTACCAAAAAAAAAAAACCTGGAAGTTACCTGGATAAACCCAAATCCTGATTCATAGTTCAGGCCTCTGATGCTGTCCCTTCAGGTGCTGTGGTTTGTTTTATTTAAGAAGGGGTAGGCCACATTATTTAATATGAATACTTGGGTGCGTCAGGTAAAAGTGCCAGATTTAGCCATACAGAATCATTTTCATCTGGAGTTCAAGGCACGTTGTTAAAAAAAAATAAAATTGCAGAATATTAGAAAGAAAAAAAGTAATAAATAATAAATAAATCATACAAAAGCACATGTGCCAGGACAAATAACACACAATGACAAAACCATTACCCGAAGCCTTTTCACATGTTTTTAACATATAAAAATGAAACGACTGAAGCAATATTTAATTAACACTGAGATTTATTACTACAAATTTATAACTGCCTCGCTACTAGTAATACTTTAATAGTAACTAGTAACGTTACTAATAACTGGTATCGGCCCTTAAAAACTCGTATCGGTTGACTGGTGTCGTGAAGCCTGAAAATCTGTCTGTGGACTGTGATTATTAAACACGCGTGTTTGATCTAACACACATGCTACTAACGTTGTTTGTCCTGCATTTTATTCTAGCTCTAATCCTAGAACGGCTCAGGTTACATCAAGTCATGTTCAAAGTTCCCATCCAGGCCAACGATCTACCGTTAGGTTAGCTGAATTCAGCACCCGGGAACAGTTTACTGTGAAGGTGAAGTCAGACATCCGTCTACTTCCTGGAAACCACTCACTCGTTTCAGTTCTGACCAGGGACAACCGAAACATGAATTTACACAACATAATAAGCTAGACGTAGCCAACTACTGTAAATTGACTTGCACTAAACTAATAAAAGAAAGAAACAGACACAAATGAAAAGCACGACCACACCAGCATTTAGACTACACCGGAACGCTAGCGTCCTAACGTTAGCGGGTAATGTCGATTATTACTTATTCATTACAAACAGTTTAAACACTTCAAATTTTTGTCGTCAGCTGTTCATTTTGCATGTATTGCTGTCTTCCCAGCCTCGCATACTGGCGGCTAAATCACTAGCTGTACTTGTTTTCCCCCGGGCATAAAGTTTTCCGCTCCAGAGATTAGTCGGGACCAGCAGCCATTGGAGTGGGTACTGAAATGGCAGCGTGTGAAAGCATCTCACTTCTGCTGCAGGCAACTGCAAAGCTGATCGCAAAACAAACGTCCCGGACACACCCAAAGCATCGAAACACGTCTTACCATTGAAGGAGGGATGGAGGAACGCTTTTATTTAAGCGTCTTCTGTTGAATCCACCATTTGAAGCTTTGTCTGTTGTTAGGGAACACTATTTAGCAGGAAGTTGCCGTTGCGGAGTCTTCTGCGCATGTGCGAAGGGTTGCTTCACGACGAGGTGAGAGGACTGGTGTGACGTACAGACGCACAGGTGAGAGGAAAATGCAAAAAAACCACTTAAAATATTTAAGCAATTAACTGATTTATTGACATATCTGGTAGGTTTATCATTTATGAAAATCATTGTTAGTTGCCTTAATTGTTTAATTACACTGCATTGGGGTGAAAATATGTGTGACTATGGACATAAGCACGAGTGAACAGCATGTAATTGTGCAGGTCATTCGTGTGTCATTGTGGTGTGTAGTGAGAGCAGGGAGCAGTTGGGACAGAGCCCGGAGAGAAGAGGAATGGAAGTCAGTAGAAGCAAAATACAATACATGTGTGTGAATGAGAGGGAGACAGCTGTGACAGTGATACTTGCAAGGAGCAGAAGGAGTGAAAATAGATGAGTTTAAATACCTGGGGTCAAACATCCAAGGCAACAGACGGTGCACAGGAGAGGTGAAGAAGAGAGTGCAGGCAGGGAGGAGTGGGTAGAGACAAGTGTCAGGGATGATTTGTGACAGAAGGATAGCAGCAAGAGTGAAAGGGAAGGTTTACAAGATGGTAGTGAGACCTGCTGTGATATATGGTTTGGAGATGGTGGCACTGACAAAAAGACAGGAGGCCGAGCTGAAGATGTTAAAATTTTCGTTGGGAGTTAGAAAAAGGATTAGAAATGAGTGCATCAGAGGGACAGCTCAGATTGAGTGGTTTGGAGACAAAGTTAGAGAGCTGAGTTTGAGATGGTTTGCACATGTGCAGAGGAGGGATAGTGGATATATTGGACAAAGGATGTTAAATATGAAGCTGACAGGCAGGAGGAAAAGAGGAAGAGCACAGAGAAGATTCATGGATGTAGAGGGTTGGTGTGACAGAGGAGGATGCTAGGGTGGTCTGCTGTGGCGACCCCTAAAGGGAGCAGCCGAAAGAAGAAGTCTGTGGTGGTTAAGGGAAGTAAGTTTGCATTTTCCTGTTATTTCTGGTCATTTGATAAACCTGAGTGTATTTTATGCTTGAGTAAATTATACCCCTCTTTTTAAAAAAATTGTTAGAAAAACTTTTGTCCTGGTGATTCTCCTTTGGGGAAAGGCTAAAACCTCTTCGGTGGCAGGGTTAAACCCAACCTGTGACCCCGTGGCCCAGAGCCTGTAAAAAAGTATGTCGGATAAGTTGACTGGCGAGCTGCTGGCCTGTTTGGCAAATGATGGTGTTTCCACTGATCAGTTCACCTGTGAAACAAACTAGCTGAAATGGGCCACGAGTATTTTTTTTTCTTACAGTCATTATTTTTCCATCATCAGAACACCTACTGAGATAGTTTAAAGCTGAATTAAGAAGAAGCTAAAATGAAAGCTGTCTGTATGCATACTTTCCACAATTTTATAATCGTATAATATAAATACATCTGGAACATTTCTTATAAGGTTCGACCTCTCTCTTTCTAGCAGAGATACCTGCAGCATGAAATTATTTAAAAGCTTTAGTTATTAATTACTCTGCAGATTTAAATCATTAATACAAAACAAAATCAAATAATTAAAGCTGTATTATTATAGATTAAACTAGCCGTATACAGTATAAAGTAAATAAATTAGCTTTTTTTTTGTGGGCCAGTAAAACATGTGCTGGACACTGCTTCGTAGTCACCAATTTTTAATTTTTTTTAACATGTAGAGAAAAAAAAACCTTGTAGCATCACAAACCAAAAACAGTACACAGGACTCAGATTTAGAGACTTTATTTGTCATTTCTGACACAGATTACAGTTCAGTTTTTCAGTTGATCATGTAAATTGTCTTGTTTGTACAGTAGCAGTGGCATGAAAATAAATATACATACAAAATACAAAACAGAAACTTAATGCTTCCAAATATGGAAGAAAATGATCTAGAACTGTGCTGCCTTGTTTTTTTAGTATTGTTATTTTCAGCAGGCTTAAAAATTATTTATGTTTTTGGGGGATGCAGAAACCTAAAATGTGAAGATTTAATGGAGTAAAGATATCATGAATAATCCATGCTTAAGTGACAAGCCTCTCTCAATAATGACTATCAGAGCATGAATTTGCCTTTCACTTTTGATGAAAAGAGATAAAAATATTTAATTATTCTTTCTGTGTTAACAATATTTTATTGCACTTTCCAGAACCATCTTGTGCAGGAGGCCAGAAGCTTAACAATGCCAGTGCCTACTCCACCCAGCGGTTCCTCACCGAGTTCATGAAGCACTTTTCTTTTAAAGATATCTTTCTGGTAAAAAGGGACCAACAGGTTTAGGGGGAAGAGATATGTACATACAATAAACACGGATCAGGCCGCCTTGGACAGGCACAAGACATTCACAGTTCTTCTCTACATGATGCATAAATACAGACATTTGTGATCATAGACTCTAGAGTTTGGAGTGTTTGCAATAAAACAGCAATCACTTAAGTTAAAATAAGATTGATATACAGTATGTATGTGCTATCATTGATGTGGGGCTGTTATTGCTGGTTGAACTCTTCATAAGTCCTTTGTAAAGTTTGCAAACAGCAGATATAGACCAACATAGTTGCTAGATGAAGATGACAAGGAGATGAAAACCCAAAAATAAATTATATTGCTATAGATGGAATAAATCTACTTGGATATTTCTATATGCTAATCAACATTTAGAACTTATTTATAATGTAGTAAACAGTGAATGTTTGTGGTTAATAAAATATATGTAACTTCTTTTTGTTCTACACAGTACAGTAAAATTTCAGTTTATGAGGACAAACGGGTCAAAGAAAAAAAAAAAGTCTTAATGAATCTGTTTGGTCCAAGAATCACTAGCAGATGCGTAATATCAAGATGCTGTTATTTCTTTTTGTTCAGTGTAGAGATATGAAGCTAAATGAGAGATATACAGCTGTCTAATCCAAAGTTTCTGATGCTTCAAGCAAAAAAAAACAAAAACAAAAACAAAAAAAAGCTTCACTTTTTATGACCCTTGTTTCCTCGAGTGCAATTGAGCATTCACATGAAGACAAAACACAGTATGAACATTAAGAAAAATAAAAAGCTTAAACATATGTAGAAATTAAATGAAGGCATCACCTTTAAATGGCTAGCGTTCTCATGAAAAGTCCAAACGAAAGAAACGGTCTTGATGTTTTTGATAAAGCTGGCTCTGCTGCTGCTGTCTGAACTGCCTTTTGAACTTCAGGCACGTCTCTTCATGTCACTTCACCGGAGCCATCAGAGATGTTTTAGGACCGTGGAGTGCATCCATACTTGGCACATATGTATTACGGTTTGATGGTCGAGGCAGAAGAGTGTAGGGCCAGTGGTGTTGTAACATGAGTCCCCCTTCTGTACACTGGTCATGCACAAGCTCTCTCAAGATCTGCCCCCCCACACCCAGTATTCGTGTCAGTTAGATCCTCTTATAACGTCCCCCTAGACAGGCCGCTCTGGTGTGGTCCATGTGTCAAAACAACACTCAGTCCGGAGCGTTTGTCCTGCTCATTCTCAGGACAGACAGGAAGAAATGTTGGCGCTTACATGAAGGAGTGCTCGGCCGGAGGCCCATAAGAGAAGCCGGGAAAGGCTCCGGCTGCTTCCTTGATGCTGCTGGTCACAGTCAGTGTGTCTGTGCACAGAGAGGAGGACACTGGCAGGTGGGTGAACTCTGGGTCAAAGTGTCGGAGGTCTGTGGGACCAGACTGTGAAACAAAGACGGAGGAGCTGTTAGAAAATCACATTTATAGTAGTGAATATCCCACTGATATCGGGCTTTTTACTGGCTCAGAGTCAGCCTTTGGTGGCAACTACACAGGAGATAAGCATGATCTCCACATACAGTAAATCTATGCATTGTCATATCATTTCTGGCTATTTCATAAACAAAAATGCTTTGAATTTCTAGTCACTGTAAACCACTCAGTAAAACAGACATGATAACATTGTCAATATTTGTGCAACTGTTCTTTTTGGATGCTTTTGTACAGTTATGGCTAAAGGCTCTCATGCACTTGTATTTTAAGCTGAATTAATGTGCGAAAAAAAGCCCAAATTTCCATAGTGAAGTGAAAATCTGATATTGTGACAGCCCTCTTCTGGGAAATCAAATCATTCTGATTAACTGATGATGAGTATGAATACATACCACTGAGGGAACAAATGGGGGCGTGATCTTCTTGGCCATCAGGTCCTCCCAGTTGATTGGAGAGAAGAACGAATGGTACTTGAGTTCAAGCTGAAGGGGAAAAAGAGGAACTGGATGAGCACAGTGATGGAAAACAAGTGTCACAATCTGTTACAGTACTGTATGTCAGCCATTCCCAGACCTGAGATGGTTGCAGCCCATTTCGATATATGAAAATTTTCTGTAGACCACCCAAAACTTTAATCACAGCTCTGATCATTATGCAAGCCTAAGATAAAGTATTTGCTTTTCTGTGCTTTCCGTGATTAATTTTGAATGAGTTCAGGTTCAAAAGTAGGTCAGAAAATGAAGAATGATAGTGTAATTATTTTAATCCCATTCCTTTATTTCATTTGTTCTATTTCTCTAAAAAAAATGCAAACCCTTAACGGCAACTTTAAATTATACTGTTGAAAATACTTTTTTTTTTATTTATGGCAGGTGACATCTTGCAGCACAGTTACAGTACCTGCAAGGCCCACTAGGGGACTACGGCCCACACTTTGGGAATCACAGCTGTGTGCAATATGTGCACTTACAAAGTCATCCTTTACTCCCAGCCTCTTGGTGCGGTCCTTCTGCAGGAGCCCCTCGAGCAGGTCCCTGCCTGCATTCGACACGTTGGGCTTGAGCACCGGAGCCTTGTGCAGGATGTTGTTGTACATCTCAGCCGTGTTGCGACTGTAGAATGGGGGCTGTTTCAGAAAAACAAAGTAGTTTTGTTAATCTTGTATGAACAAACAGCAGATTTAAAAATGCATAAAGTCATGGGTTTCACTTACAAGTCCATAGAGCATCTCGTAGAGCACCGATCCTAGGCACCACCAGTCGACAGTGCGGTCATAAGCCTGCTTCTGGAGAACCTCAGGAGCCAAATACTGAGAGGAAAACAGAAAGAAAACATCAGTGCAAGTCCAGCATTTTTCCCCAGGGGTCTTACTGTGTTCATACTGATGATGAGTAAATATCTAAAGCTGTATCTTGTACCTCAGGCGTCCCACAGAAGGTCGTCGTGGTACCGTTGGGCTCAAGGCCTTCTTTGCAGAGGCCAAAGTCTGTTAGGACAATGTGGCCCTGTGAGTCCAGCAGGATGTTCTCAGGCTTCAGGTCCCTGTCAAAAAAGAAGACAAAGAAATTATTACTCTAAATGCATCAGGGCACACTTTTACAGATTTCCACTAGGGGGAGCTGTGGGATCACTCTTTACCTGTACACTATGTGCAGAGAGTGGAGGTAGCCAAGTGCACTTGCAATTTCAGCAGCATAGAACCTGGCTCTGGGCTCCAGGAAGATCCTCTCTCTCTGAAGATGGTAGAACAGCTGGAGGAGGAAAAAAGCAAACATCTGTCAACATCTGTGTCAATTATAAATTCTGGCCTGATTCTGCCAGACTGTGGCTTACCTCTCCACCGTTGACATAGTCCAGCACAAAGTACAGCTTGTCAGTAGTCTGGAAGGAGTAATGCAGCCCCACCAGGAAGGGATGCTTGATGTTTTTCATCAGCACACTGCGCTCAGCCATGATATGCTTTTGCTGGAGGAGAGAAGATATATTATAACATGCTGTTTTCATTGCATTTCACATTATACACAGAGAGAAAATAGATTTAGGGGCTTGTCTGGCATTAAATTAAGTTCAAGATGCCTTCAGGGGTCCTACCTCTTTCTTCTTCAGGATGATTTTCTTCTGTAACACTTTGACAGCGTAGTACTTAGTGGTCTCCTTATGCCGAGCCAGCAAAACCTGTTTCGGAGCAAACATTTGCATTAGTAATGTAGTCGCAGAGATGACCTATATGAGCGGAGGAGGACAGTTACATAAAAGGCTGCACGCAAGGATACACTCACCTTTCCAAAGCTGCCTTTTCCAATGATTTTGAGGTAGTCAAAATCACAGGGTTTGATCCTGGCGAAGAGAAAAAGACAGAAAAGTTAATTCATAATTTTGTTCATATCTGTGTTTCTCAAAATTGTAGTGTGGAGAATTCTTTGAAGGCTACTTACTGAGTCTCCTCAGCTAGTGAACTTCGTGAATTTAGGTACATCTGAAAGATACAACACGGGGGAATTCACAACAATGCCACATGTACAGATAAAATGATTCAGACGGTAAGGGATGTAAATAGTTTCCGCTTACATCACTATCAGGAAGTTCATTTTCAACCTCCTCGTTCTGATTCTCATCAATTTTCAGGAAGTTGTTGACTTCGACACTGAAAACAAAGAACAAAGAGTCATTCATAAGATGGATTTTGACATCACCTTATCACCTGTTTTTCATTCAGCATGGATGATTGGATTTGAGATTTCTTAAGCGGTTTCTGAGACTGAGAAGCTGAATGGACGTCCTCTGTGTGGGTGCGAGTCGAATGACCGTCTGAAACTTCCAGACAGGTCAAGTTCACCAAGGCTCGTCAAAGCTCAACCTGTCTGAGAAAATCTTAAGCTGCTGACCCACAAGGAAAGGGTTCAGCCAGCTCTGCAGGACTCAGCGGTCCAGCTCAGATGTCCTCCTGGAGCATCTGGAGGGGTCAGATGCAACACCTGAGGTTTTTTTTTCTCCACCACCCACCCTTCCAGACCCTGACCTGTGTCACGGGCCAAGCCATGTATCATGTAATAATTGAATTACAGGTTTATCCTTGTGTAGGGAACAGAGGGGATTTGCTTGAGAGGTGATTATGCAGTGGAGAGATTGTCAGCGAGCCTGTCATGAAAGAACTATTCTTAACCTGGCTTCTTGGACCCAGATTATGCTTTTAGCAGAATGTCCTGCCAAACCCAGGTGGTTTATTGGATTGGCCGGGCCCTGTGCGCACTAATCATGAATAGGATAGTGATCAGAAATAAATACTAGAAGCCCGGAAATCCAGGAAGTAACTGGAGCCAAGAGAGATGCTCTTTCTGCCTCACTTAAAGGCCAATTTTCCATCCAAAACCTTGCACTTCCATTCATCTTTTTTTTGTTGTTGTCGTTTTTAAATATGAATACTCACTGCTGGCAGATATGTGGGGTAGACACCAGCTTCTGGATGAAGTCGTTCAGCCCCATTTTTCTCTCCTTGATGAAAGCTGCAGAAAGAGAGGGAAACCCTTCATGTCAGTATCACACAAACAAACACACAGGCTGTGTCATGATCCAAACGCTTTTGCCTCCAGTTAGAGAAAACAAAATCTGTGTTTGAGCCCTAATCCGCAATTTGTGAGTTTTAAATATCGCCTTGTCAGTGTAGGCTTGCGTGTAGTGTGTATAGACCTCTTATGTCGCGGGCTTATAGGTTATGCAACCACTTGGGTCATTCATTCAGATACCAACAGTGGCGGCCAGCAAAGCATTTTCCATCACAAATCCTCATTACAACACAGATGGCCCGATTTGGTATTTTTAGACTGATTTTCTTGCCACTATCATTTATATCCAATATATGAATAAATGAATTTTCTACCATATACATGCAGAACCAAAAAAAAAAAAAAAATAAATAAAAAATGTATGTCTTTACAGCTGTTCCACTTATGTATCACTAAAAATAGCTTAATTTGTCTTGATTTACAGCTTGATTTAGTGATGAATATTTAGGTAGTATTATAACTAAAGTGTAATTTTGTGGCTCACCAGCAAGAACGGCTACAATTCCCCTCATTTTGCAGTAAGTTAGATCACATCCAGCTTCAGTCATGGCCATGTTGAGCGATAAGTATATATACAAAGTCCAAAAATACGGGAAAAAACCGATAATATTTCCCTTAGTGGTCCTCGTCTTCTAACCGTTAGTTACCGTTGGTTTGTGTGGCGTCAAACGCGCAGATCGATCTCCAACCGTCCGCGCTCCGCTCTAAACTGCCGCTGCGCGAGCCTGCCAGTGTCGCTTATAGGGGACCACGTGGTACCTGATGGTGACGCCCCGTTTCCGTCACCCGCGTATCCACGGCAACAGTCTCGTGACGTCACGGGATTCCGCTGCAGCCATATTCTGCCTGCAGGAGGCGAGGCGGGGGAATGACGAGAAGAGCTCACTGCATAGGAGGAGGAAGAGGAGGAGGAGGTGGGAGTGTGGTAGAGGGTGCTTTCTCCCACCACCTCCTCCTCTTCCTCCTCGTTTTCTCTCAGTGGAAAATCTCCAAACTGGCTGTTATCACCACGGGCACAAAAGGGATTATCGTCAGTTGTTATGGCGAAGGAGAAGAAGAAGAAGAAGAAGCGCAATCCCAGGAATAGTCTTGTGAAATCATGTGGCAGCAGCTGCCGTTTTGTTTTTTTTTCTTTTTTTTCCTGCTGCATCCCTTTCATCCTGTGAGGATGTGCAGAAATGTGTGTCACGACTGCTGCATTTCACCCTCTGCCTGCAAGAGCTGTAGTGTCTGACCCCAATAACCCACATAAAGGTGATAAAACCATAAAGTGCACAGGCAAAGGAAGAAAAATACTGCATGCTGCACAGACAGTCCCTGATTTAAAGCAAAGAAGTTTTCAGAAATCTCCTTGCCTCTTTCGTTCTAAGTAATTCATTCCAAGTAAATAGCATAACCATGACTTTGTGCATGGCTCATACACAAGGTCATGGTTATGCTGGTGACTTAACATGGCAATTATATAAATTCAGAGAAATAACATATGACATCATGCTCATCTAAGCTTAAGCAGTGATGGGTCCAGCTGTCACAGATGTGGTCCACTAACCCTGTTACATAAGTTACATAACTGTGCCATAATGCAGATGGGTATACACTACCCAGGGAGGAAGGTGAGGGCATGCAAATTTTCCAGGAAGTGTTGTTGATGTTAAAAGGCATCTGCTGATTCAAAGTGTTATTCAATCTCTCGCTGAGTGATAGCATTGAATGCAAAGCAGCATTTATTTAAGTGCAACTGAGAGCTACTTCTTTCCAGTACATTTCCTATTTGCTACTGCTCTGTATCAGAGGGAAATGTGCTTTTTAGCCCCTCTGCATTTATTCATCAGCATACTTACTTCACAGAATAACAGATTCATGTTTTACATAGAAAATATGATGCTTTGCAACTGGCATTCAAGCCACTGTGATAATTTCAGTGGGTTTTCAAGGAAAGCTATTGAAAAAAAGAATCCAGCTTCTCAGATGTGTTGATTTGCTGATGTTCGGTTTTTTAGTGACCGTTGATCGAAGATCAACAAAATATTTAGATTTAACCCGATTTTAATCACAGATTAGTCAACACAGGAAGGTACTAGCAGCGATGTGACGACCAGAGACCACAGAAAGTCAACAAGATTCAGCAGTTCATGAGCATTCATAAGCTAAATAACACCGGATTTAAACTTTTCTCAACTTCGAGTCAAGTGACTGAAGCGACTACCAATGAGAGTGAAGGATACCGCTGACTGACATACGAGGGGGTGGTAAGTTCATTACCTGGAATGTCCAGTAGCAACCAACCGTCATCTACAAATTTATCCATATTATTCATCTAATCACATATCATTCACTCCTGTGAACATGGCTGCAGGGATTAGGTTTGCAAAGCTGCATCTGAACAAACTACAAGACTTCCAGAACAATGTCCTTTGGACAGATGAGACCAAAATGTGAGATGTTTGCCAAATAATGCACAAGATCATGTTTGGTGAAAAACAAAAACAGCATATCAGCACAAACTGTATCAACTGACAGCACGGTGGTGGAGGGGTGATGATTCAGACTTGCTTTGTAGCTACAGGATCTGGGCACCTTGCAGTCACTGAGTCGACCATGAACTCCTCTCAATACCAAAGTGGGCCAAAATTCCTCCACAACGATGTGAGAGACTGATAAAGTCATACAGAAAATAATTTCTTAATAATCGCTGCTAAAGGTGGTTCTACAAACTATTGATTCATGGGGTGTACTTAGTTTTCCACAGGACTCACCCATAATGTTATCACATGACTGCATGTAAGTATAACACATTTTTCTACATACTGTTATGTCATATCTAAAATATCTTTTTCAGATGCTACTTAAGCTGTTTTCAACGTGCACTGCAGGTCTGGACTTTGAATGGAAATGCACAATTGAGTCAGACATCAAACATTTTTTTTTTACCTGCCATTACGAAGTCTGTGTGACGTCCGATTGCACCCATGTGAGAGTAGAGAACGTAATTGTGCAGTGAATTCACGGTGGGTGAGTGGGTGTCATGCATGCAGGAAGCCCCTAACTAAACCGCAGTGAGTGTTCTTAGTACTGAGGACATCTGATGGAGCCATGTGCTGTTGTATTCATGTGTGAAAATGACCTTACTTCTACTTGAGTGACATTTTCAATGTGAGGAGTAGTTTACACTCCGGTACTGATTAATTCGATGAGATGTAAGTCCTCGTCAATAGCAGACAAGTATACAAACCTTGAACTCTATCAGAATACTGTTAACACACTTAAAAACTATTTACTTTTCTTCCAAAAACATCCCTTTCTCTCTCCAAAAGAAATAACCCTGAGATGTGTTAGACCTCACAGCCTAATCTGCAATTAATATCAGAAAATATTGACATGTGTCAGATGTCTTGTTTTCATTTTATATTCAATTTACTATCAAACAAGAACAAAATAAACTATCAAACTGTCACGTTTGAACAGTAAATGTTGAGCATTTTCATTGAAAAATTACAAAAACCGTGGTTTTATTATCAGAATTAAAACTTTTCTGTTGATTAACTGTTTAGATTATCCAATGCTGGCCAACTACTTCTACTTCAGATTTAGATCTGAGTGCTTCTTCCACCTCAGCTGTGAGAAACATCTGTTTCAGTCAGATCAGGATTCGTTCAGCTGAGATGTGTCTGCGGTAAACTCCTCTGGTTTTGACCCGTTTGACAATGTGACAGTCATGCATTATTTAAAGGAAGTGAGACTCCACAGGACCAGCAGTTCATGTATTAAGAGAAAGAGGAAGTTGGGTGCTTTATTTGAAGCCCAAACAGACAGAAAGTAGCACAAAGCCAGCTGGCAGTACGTCAAGTTATACCCTGGAAAGCTATCTAAGCAAACACACACAGCTCAGCTTCAGCTCTGTTTATACACAGAAACACAGTGGATCTGATTACAGGACACCAACACCTCTCCCAGGCTTGGAGTGAGGGGGTTCCCCCCCCCCCCTTGTGTAGTCTTTCTGTAAATTATTCAAGTATATCATTTCATCATCTCTGTGCAAGGATATATATGACTGGGTTTCTCTCTGTCTCTCCTCCAGCATTGCGGTCTGTCACATGACAGATTAATCAGGTTTTATTTAGCACTTTCACACAGGCTGTCCTGCTTTCCATCGCTCTGTCCAATCGTGTGATTGATGCTGAGCAGACAGGCAAAATTTCCACTCGCTGACAAGTAGTCGTGTGAGGCACCTGCCAGCCGTTCCCCTAAAAGCCTTTCCAGCTCTCACGGGGTGGCATCGATGATAACTTCCCAGCCTCAGCGTGGTACCGCTTTTGTCACCGTGGAGGGTGCCAAGTTGGCTTGTGAGCTGCACCAAACACCTGCCCCAGTTTGTGCCTCACATGAGACAAAATGAAACTAGATCTTTAGGGTAGAGGCCGAGAAGTAACTGAAACTCATTTAAAGTCACTTGAAAGAAGGTAACTAAATAAAACATGGCTTGAAGCATAACCTTATCAAACTGCATTCTTAGTGCTTCACAAAGAGATAAAATGGGTAAATTCTTTAAAGGTGCTGCATGTAAGTAAGTTATTTGGGGTCAGTTTCTGATAACTATCTAGCTCCATCTCAGGTGTGGTGGTCCTCTGTGTCATTCAGTTGTCTTTCCTGAGATTAGGGCTGGAAGATTAATTGAGTTTTAATTTTATTTATGACTTTCACTTCCAAAAACCCCCCAAATAATGGAGATAATTTATATGAACTTCATACTCTCCCCTTCCGGTCATACTTCTGTAAAATCCTTCCTGCCCTAAAAATCTGTATGTTCTCATTTCCATGTCCAACCCTCCCTCTCTTTTAGTTTGTCACTCTCTCTTATTGGCAACAGGGGAATCTGCCCGGCCTGTGAGTCACCACTGATTCTCAGTGAGGCCTAGGTTGTTGCTAGCATCCATCCATCATCTTCTATCAATAAACATTATCTAATTGTGTTTGAATTTGTGGTCCTTGCTGGTGAAATTGTGATAAAATGATTATTCTTTTACATTTTCACTATGAAGCACTTGTTTTTTTTTTCTTGTATTATATAAACAGCGGTGCACTTTTGCTCCTCCTCTAAAAGCTCATAATCACTGTTTAGTGCAGCTGCAGCCAAGATGACTAAAAGAGAGCCTTCAGTCAACAAGATCATGAGGATTTAAAACTCAAGGTTTCTGTAGGTGAATCTGTAGAAGGACTATGATGGTTGCCTTTGTCTCCAGATTTTCTCTCATTCAGTGCATTTGCAGTGGCTATCGTGCAGGCCACCCATGGCACACAACTTTACTGCTGCCTAGGAGAGCTGTGCACCTGCATCTGTATCTGCAGACTTCCCATGTTCATGGCAGGCCTGCAGGGACCGGCTGTTGCTATTGCAAAATGGGCTTTACAGTCAAAGACAATCCTTAGTCAGGGCCTAACTCCCTACCACACAGCCCTTTACATTTATTTATTTTATTTGATTTTTTTTTCAAATTCAAGGAACTCTCCTTGAATTTGTAAGAAGACATTTTTGCATTCAGTAAATCCATAAAGATTTTTAAGTTTATAAATAATTGTGTTAAATAATCAAATTACAGTATTGTAGCTACAACTGAGCTCTCAAAATAAACTACTTGCAAACAACATCTGTAAGATGGTATATGTCATACCATTACTTGCAGAATACCATTTTTTCAGAGGTTGCCATATGTTTTTCAGATTAAACATCACAGACCAACAAAAGAGGTGTGAGCATGGATGAGTTTAGGGGACATAGTACAGTCATTTCAGAGATAAGAGCAAGACTGGACGAAACTAAGTCTTTAGACAACTTAACTCAGAAAGTTCTGGAGACTCCAGAGAGACTGAAGAAGTCACGGATGAGTGATGAAACATCTCTCCCACTGAAAACGCAACGTCCAGATGAACAGTATCAACTTTCTGGAACTTCAGGGAATTTTCTGGGACATAGGTGAAAACAAATGGTGTGTAGTTTTCTGTATGCTGACAGATTAATAGTTAAAATAGTCAAAAAGGAAGTAAACCCGAGACAGGCTTGGAGTTTATAGACGCTAATAGAACAAAGGGTAACCTAGACGAGAAGACATTGTTTCACTCTCACGATTAAATCTTTGTGAAGGCTCTTTCTGACTATATTTCCATGTCCTTTGTTGCGCTATTTAAGAATATATTGGACCAAGGTCTCGTCATTATCCTGTATTTCCTAATCAAAGTTTCTGGAAATGTGTGTTTTCTATAAATTTCAGCTAAAATGACAACTCAGTTATGTCTTGATCTAAAAGATCAATACATTTTCCATATAACCAATAATAGCATTTTGTTTTGTTTTCTTAATTTTGGTTTGCTGTGTGTACATCGGGCAAGGATATATCTCATTAAAGCTACCTTCTTTGTTTGAATGAAAAAGTGGTGGAAATTTGGAAAGTATTTCTCAGTTTGCAATAGGTGGAATATATTTCATCCAAATGTTTGCGGTAGTCTTTAAGGACTCTGGAAGCACCTTCAGAACAGCTGTAAATACAGGTGAAGTTATTATTGCATTAATGAACAGCATAAAATGCTCAATTGATTTAACTTAAGCATTTTTGAGTAAAAATGGCAGAAATTCACACATTTAAGCTTTTAAATTCTGAAAGTTTTCCTGTTTTCTTACTTGTCTATGACGGTGAATATAACATTTCTAAAGGTTTGGACTGTTGCTTGAGCCAAACAAGCAAACCAACAAACATCAATCAGTAATGAAAATGATTAAATATATATTTTTTAAATATATTTTTGTGACTCAAATGTAATAGTAAAGCTCAACCTGGACTCTCAGCCTGCTGCTTACTACCAGTGTAGTGGTTAGGAGGCAGCAGAAGGTGGATGAATGAGTCATACAGGCAAACAGGTCCTTGGTGACCAACCGTAGGGCTGGCAGGAAGGCTAATGAGGATGGAGGACCCAAATTACAATTGTTGACCAGGTCTGAAAAGCAATCATGGCCTTGTGTGATTCACACCTACACAGTCATGCCAGCCTTGGCACTCATTTGAAAACAGGTCTCTGCTAAAATCTCTTCTCTCTTTTCCTCCAGTTCCTCTTTTCTGTTTTAATGTGTCATCTGCATCATTCTGGCACCTAGTATTACTCATACAGAGACCTGCAGAGAGGCAGACCGGAGGTGGCGGTCGAGCCCAACTGCGTCGCAGTACAGCCCCGGGACCCTGTGAGTGGGAGCAGATTTTGGCTGATGAAACTGGAGTTAGAATTACTCGGTCTTTATTTCGCATCTGAATTCCCAGGCAGCAGATGAGAAGTGTTTTTTATTTTTCTATCCACCATGGGGGATAAGATGGCTGCTCATGTGCCTGCTTCATCAGATAAAAAAGAGAAATGTTTGCTCTCTTTTGCGATGACTCAGACACACTCTCCTTGCAAACTGTTCCATAATACATTACTTTAATATGCTGCCAAGCAAGTGGGAAGATCCAGCCTATTTGGTGCTGCAAAGCCTCTATTAATTTTCATAATGTGACTGCGGTTATTGCTGTAATTACTATAATGATGGCAAGAGGAGTTTTTTCATTATGTTCTCCCTTCTAACATGTGTTCTCTCACATTAGAAACACAGTTTGGTAAAAAAGGAAACAGACAAAAAGAGACACAGAAGCCATTTCCATTCAGACCACCAGACTGTCATTCACTAACTGCAGCATCTGTGTCTGTCAAACATCATGAATCAGTTGCCAGTGGTGACTTCCGTTACTGTTCGCAGTTCCCTTTTCTCTGTTTATAGTTTGCATCGTGATGATATGAAGCATACTGTATAAAAAGCAGCCAGACTTCTAGAAAATGATCTCAGCTCAGTTTCCGTGAAGGGTAACGTCTCTAGGATACCCCAAAAGCAAATAAAGTTTACTCACTGCCATGGTATTCATTTGGTCCAGTTTATGATCTGCTAAGTGTTCATGGTTTTGTAAATCTATTGTGACCCTCATGAGGTCAGTTATCAGATACTCACTTGGAAGATATCTGGTGGAAATCAATCAAATGCACTATTGAAACCAAACCAGTTAATTAAGTGTGTGAAGTAATTTGGATTGTGACGATAGTGAGCGTCAGGCGTTTCAGCTGGTGCTAGTACTTGGCAACGATTAAAACAAGACATGGATGATCTAAAAATAATGTTTGTGTGACTGCATGGTATATTTGCTATACAAATTTACCCAGTAGCTGATATAAAAGGACTTTCCCCAAACAGCTTGTATGTTGGCAAAGTAAAGCTCAGTGAGTGGTTTCATTTATTCAAGAGAGCAGTTTTCAGTTATCTGGCAGTTGCCTAAAGACTGATCCATCACCTGCAAAGGGATTTTGCTCTAACTCCGCTAAAGATGCCCATAAATCAAACAAATTCTCACTGAGCCGATCTAAACCACAATGAGGGAAGTAATATTTAGTGCCTGGCTTTGCAAATGGTTTTCACAACACTAACAAAATGTTCCAACCCTGTGCCTTTAAAATGTCACTTGAAGTAGTGAGAAAGGGTTGTATCTACTATGTCGCAAGACATCCTCCACTGTGTCCAAACAACAAAGTCACAACAAGCCAAATCTGGGATATGGAGCTGGTGGTAACTGGTGATTGTGCTGGTAAGACCAAAGAAACTATGTGCAATGACACAATGGCATACTGCACTACAACTCAAAGCTTATTACAGTGTACAGCTAAAGAATTATGGTGTACAACCCTTTGAAAATGTAAAGAAAACAGCGAGCATTCTTCTTCTTTGGGTTTGGACACTGTGGATTCTTCTATTGAAAAATGCTGTTTCTTCTCCAGGTTATAGTCCGATACCAAGCTCTGATCACCAGCGATGACCTATGAAGGTTCGGTCAGTTTGACACAGAGGTTCACTTTTGCTGTCTGCACAAGTTTGAGATCTGCAGTAAAATCGTAAATTTGCACCTGCAAGCGGTCACAGCAGGACTCCCAAATGTCACACGAGTGTTGGAAGTTGTGTATCACTGCACAATGAGATTACCTTGAAGGTAACAACAGCCAAATTTCTTTCAGTTAGAGCTTTAGCTTTTTATAGGAATCAATATTTGAGAAATATGCATATTCTATATTCTATGTTCTTCTATGTACACTTAATTTGAATCCACAGCAGTTTGCAGGTTAGGTGGAAATAGCTTGGCTCTTTCCAAATGTACCATATGCTGTTTAACAGCAACTCTGAAGCACACATGTTAACACAATACATCTCATTTGTTTAGCTTGTACGAAAACCAAAGGGGATTTCCTGGACTTTTTTATTTTGATAGTAGTCATTTCATAGTCATGTGAATTTCTTGTCTCTTGTCTTGACCGTGTAGTTGATAAGAAACAAGTTGAGACTTTTGGTACTCTGTGAAACCACAGCTTTCATTTTTAGAGTTTGCTTTTGTGTAGATTAAACAGAGAAATGTAATGTATTATTTAGGGAGCTTCAGAGGCACTTACAGGCAGATTTTATTACCTTTTGCCAGAGACCTGCTGTCTCCTCTGTTTTTTGGCCTTTATGCCAAGCTAAACTAACCATCTGCTGCCTGCAGCTTCTTACATTACATCCAACTCTTAACAAAAAGGCTGTATTTTCCTATCCTTTTAAGGTTTAGTAACTATGTGGGTCCAAAACTGTTTTTCAGGCTATCACTGAACACCTGAATCATCTGATCCGTGGTCCGGGTTACAAAGCCAAAGACCAGCAGTAGCTTTTATCCTCTCAGGTGACAAATGAGATGAGATGTAAGGGTGCTGCAGAGAGGAGGTGAGAGGTTCTGATGTAGGCATCATGAAAATGAACCAGATAATGTGAGAAGTTATACCGAGGGATGCTATATAGTGCCTTTGAATTTTGTATCTAGTTTCTTATGTAACTAGAGACAGTGACGTCAAAGCACGCTGAGGGAATGCAAAAAGAGCAGAGATGGACAAGTACATAAAGAGTCAAAAAGATAAAACGGTGATTGAAAAGGCAGAAAGGACAATATTTAGATGACTGTGCTGTAAAAGTTGCTTGTCTCATGGTGCATCCCACCCCCTCCTCTGCTGTGCTGCTGAGAGGCTGCACATTTTTCCCCAGACAGTAAATTAAAGGAGCACCTACCTATGAAGGATTTCTTGCCGGTCTTCATGTCCTCCTAAGTGTTTGATTAGATTTGATATCGGGTACGGAGAGTCTCTGATGAATGAACGTCTGTCTGCTGCAGAGCGTCCAGGTGATTGAGAAAGATGTAGCCCTCCTGTAAATATTCCTCCCTCTCCGTCTCCGTCTACTTTTCAATGGCTCCCACTGCAGCTGTGCTCAGAAAAGTCATTGATTCACAGCCAAATAACTTTCAGCGCTGCACTTCCCTCTTCTCTCTGCCTCTTGTGCTGTTTCTTCCTCTTATTGCAGAGCCTGCAAACAGCTGAAACCAAAGATCTGTGACGCACCTTTCTCTCCTCTGCCTCTACGCACCTCCCCAACTCTAACCTCACCACCTCCACCCTCAACTGTTCTTTTATCTACCTGAAGAGAATCGAACAACACAAAGGTTGGTGTCTGGTTACAGCTCCCGTGAGTATGGCAGTCCCACCGGAGGGGAAACCAGTCTCCATGACATGGGAACCACCTGAGGAATACAGAGCATCGACACAGAGGGGTTTAAACTTGCTTATAATTGGCCACCACTGCAGGAGTGATATATTCACTGCTCATCAGCCTCCTCTACCTCCTTCACTTACTGCCTCTCAGGATTCTGGGGGGACAAAAAGACCTGGTTAGTCACACTGACAGCGATAATTGTTTTGTTAGCCTTGAGCTCTAGGTTATTATCACAAACAATGAGTGCTGTGTGGTGAGGAGTGAAGTATATGGGGGTTGAGATACAGCAGCAACAACAGCATCATTGATGAGTAACACTGTTTTTCTAGACAGTAAAGTGCCGCGGTGAATTATGGTTTGCTTTGGAAGAAGTGAACAGCAATCGCACTGTAATAAATTTACACAGATAACAAAATGTAGCAAACCTGTTATTTTGGGTCATTTAAGAAAGACTACAGCATTGAAGTTCAAGATGTGTAACTGCGTATGATTAAAAACAAAATCAAACGTTACGATAAAAATATGAGTACTGATGAGCTGAAGTTGGGTTTTAGCTTAAGGTAGTCACATTTTGGTGGACCTCTTTGAGCCAATGAGCTAAAGAAGGCAATGAAAGAGTAAGAAAATGTGGCTTTATTAGTGTCTTTACATGGCTGGATCCAGTTCTCTGTTTTCAGATTAATCTTGCTAAGATTTAATTATGTTTCAGTTAGACCTGCAGCAGCCAAAGAGCAAAATACAAAGCAGAGGTAAATACTGATAGGTGAGAAATTAAAGTAAAAAATATTAACACTGCATGTCTCTTAAACTCTCCTGGAAGGATGAAACTGCCTCCTTTCCAAAACAGATTCAGTTGGTTCAGTGGATTTAATAAATGTCTAAGATTCTGTTTAAAAATCCTGCACAGGTGCCAATGAACAAGCGGCTGAGATCAGGTGACTGTGAAGGTCACAGCATACCACTGATTCTCATTAAAAACATCATCTGTCCTTGTGTTACATCTCCTCATTTAACCATCCGCAGTCCTGGCCCATGTAAATGGACTGGTTCTTATATAGTGCTTTATACAACATGTCTCATTCACCCATTTTCCCCTATGTGTAAGTGCTTTCTAAGATTCACACTTAGGGAGCAACTCTGGGTTCAGTATCTTGCCCAATACAATACTATAGAAACCAGAGACTGAACCACCAATCTTCTGATTAGTAGATGACCTGCTCTACCTCCTGAGCCACAGCCACCCTTGTTTTACTTTTACTTCTGCACTATAAGATACATAACAGATACACGTGTATCTGATATATTTTAAGTAGTTAACTTATTACTATAAACAGGTTCCTTAAACTTACAGCTCAAGAACTCAGTTAACAAACAAAACTATGAACTCAATGCTCCTCTTGTTTCACAAGACTAAGGAGACCCCAGGAGGTTGATTTGTTACCTGTTTCTAGAAAGAACCTGGAAAATAGCTGCAGACCTGGGATTTGTAGATAAGTCAATTGGTCCCAATTTCACATGGGACCGTGAGATTAACCTACTTCTGACTTCTGACAGCAAAATCTTACAGTTGGGTTGAAAAAAATTCGGCAAAATTAAAAGGTACTGTGTGCAGCATGAAGACCAGCATGAATTTTTACTGTCGAAATTTATTCTGTTGTTTTTGGATCTAGACATGATTTCCCCCTCTTTTCTATTCACACGAAGATGATATTTCATCACTCAGATCTCATATCTATGGATTCATGTCCATGTACAAAAAAGCCGGAAGTTTTTCCCGGTTTAAAGGTCAGAAAAACCTGCATTTGGATGCTGGAGGGGTTGGTGGCACCAGAGATCAAAGTTCCAGTTCCACATGGAAATGATAATTTTTACACTTTATTTGGTCTTAATTGAACTTTATAGCTTTGCTTGCTTAGGTTTAGACACCCAAAATATCTCAATTAGGTTTAGATAATAAAATTATCTGTTAGTTTACTCACAAATCCTTTCAGTTTGGTTTAAACACCAAAAACATTTTGGGTTAGGTTTAGACAATAAAATGTCCAGGATAGGTTTAAGCACCAAAACTTTTGAGTTTGATTTGGGAATAAAGCTTCCTGGTTTAGTTTAGGGAAAGAAAAATGGTGCAGACATGAAAAGTTTCTGAGTGCTTCTGTCTGTAATGGGACAACTGGTGTCTATGTTAATGAATACATTGCTTTTTTGTCACTATTTCACATAGTCTCTAGGAGTCTAATTTACTGTAACAGTAATCTCCTGAAAACAGATTTGACTGCAGCAAGTTGGAAGGGGTGCTAAGCTGGCTTAACCTGGAAAATACACAGTTTATCCTGTTATACAGCACAGAGGAATGAAAACTGTAATTATTATTAAGTGGGATTATTAGAGGTATGAAGCAATAGCTCCTTCTCTCTGATTCTGAGACAATGCATATCAAATTTTACTTTTTTATACCCCTCTGAGGTCTGTCGAAACCCTCACAGTCAGGAGTTGGGAGTGTGATGGCTGTCTGTGTGAAAACATATCTGCATTGCTGTTAAAAAGAACAACTGCTGTCCACATAAGAGGTTTGAGGGAAGCTGCATATTTATTATATGAGACATTTCGCAGCTCGTTCATTCTGCCTCTAATGATACAGAACAAAAAGCCTCTGATGCACAGATTCGTGCCCTGCTGCTGAACTCCAGTTTCACACAAACAAAAACTTCTCCCTCCACCAGCTGATGAGCGACATTTAAATTTCAAAGCCATGAGAGGTCAGAGAAAGTTTATTAATGTTCTCATTCAAATGAAGTTTTAAAGAGAGAAGTGAGCTTTGACTGAGTCATTTTATATCCGCCACCCTCTGTTCAAATGAATCGACTTTGCCAACAAACATATTTTTTCAGCTTGCTCATCACCTCCACATCATAGTTCACATGGAAAGTGAAAATAAATATGGACTGATATCATGTAGCTTGAGAAAAGACCAATGGATTTTTTTAAAAAACAGAATCACAGCGTGAATGCTTCATGATGAGGCATGAGATCAAGAATTATCACTGACACACCAATTTTTGACTGGACAGATTTGCATGTAATTTCTATTAGGGCAGAGTGCGAGCAAAGGAAGCATAACACAGATATGAGTCAGTGTGAAGGAACAGGCCGATAATGTGGCTGGATGTCAGGCATGTGACTGTTTGTCACTGACAATCTTTGCATTCATTGCTGAGAACTCAAGTTGTTCAGGATTGAGGGAAACAAAAGGTTGTTGTCTTGCTTGTTTACTGGACTTTTCCAGTCAAACAGTATGATTCTTCTTGTTGCTGGACTGGAAAACTCCAGAAATCCAGTTAATTTTTTTAATGGCATTGATACTGAACATTGTTTGTTCATTTCCATCATCAGTAATTTACTTCACAGCATTTTTAAGGTATTTTAAGAGACAGTTTGCAATATATTTTGATTTGTGGGCAGCACAGTGGTGTGGTTGTTAGTGTTGTCGCCTTACAGCAAGAAGGCCTGAGGGTTGAACCCTCCAGCTGGCTGAGGCCTTTCTCCCTGTGCCTCTGTGGGTTCTCCTCAGCTACTCCAGCTTCCTCCCACAGTCCAAAGACATCCAGGTTAGGTGAACTGGTGAATGTGAGTATGAATGGCTCTCTGTCTCTCTGTGTTAGCCTTGCAAGAGACTGGTGACGTGTCCAAGGCCTGTCGCCCTATGACAGCTAAGATAACCTCCAGTCCCCCCACCCCTGTGATCCTGAATTGGATAAGTTAAAAAAAAAAATGGATGTTGGATATTTTGATCTGTTTACCACTATACAGCAGCAGCATTGTGTGTCCAAAGCAAATTTGCCCCTTATCATGTCTTAACTGTGACACACTTTGTGAATTAAAGTTATCTGCTGGTACTAAGATAAAATCAAAATCTGCACGAGAAATGTACACAGTAATAGTGTGGCTGCAGGTCCTTAAAATGTCTTCAATAAACATTTATTGATAAAGCAGGGCCTCAAGGCCTAGCCTTAACCCTCTGCTATCAGAATATGTGATTTTTGAGATTCAAAAATTGTTCTCCATTTTTTTGCAACCAGGAAACAAATAGTTAAATAAATAAATAAATAAATAGACTATTTACATATTTAAAAAGAAAAGGTCCTTTGTTTTTCTCTAAAACACAGAGCTTGTGTCCCTTCTCATCAACCATGACTTACACCTCACAGGTTTAAAATTAATGACCTATTAAGAAAAAGTACTCAAGGAAAAAAATTGGTTGACGTCACATTTAGTCTTTAAATTAAATTATTAATTTAATATATTACTTTAAATATATTAAAGTATATTTGGTCTCTCTGAGAGAATCAATCAATCAATCACTCAATCAAACCAAAACAAATCACTCAAAAAAAAAAGTGTTAATATACATAAAAAAACAAATGAACATGAACTCAAAGAAAGCAAGTGCTTATTAATTCCTACCCCTATCTAGCTCATCATATATATCTGTTTTGATTATACAATCTAATATATACATATACACTATAAATAAATATGCCTCTCTAATACGCAGTCCCTTGTTATATTAATATATACATCTTTATAAATTGATCTATGATTATTTAACTACACCTATCCAAAAATATTGCTTTTTATGTCATTATATACAGTTATCCATTTTTAACGCACAGTACAGCCATATAAATATTTAACAGCCTACCTCATCCATATAGTGCTATATAAGTGTTTTTTAAAATATAATTTTTAAAACTGATTTATATTTGTACATCTTTTCAAATCCTCCTCCATATGATTCACTCCACATACTGCTATGCACAAACAGTTGGCTCGGAAATGTCAGAAAGAAAGAAAAGAATTACCTGCTTTTACAACTCTTTATTTCGTGTTTGCTATATATTTTCGGTGGGGTGCAGTCAGTCTTGTCATCAGTGTAAGTTAACCATCAAACAGGTACTTTTTAAAACTGTGATTTTCATTTTGAAAAATCTCTCCGTCCACATGAAAATGCAAAAAATGATATCAAGTACTGTCAAGAGCATGCTAAAGAAACAGGTGGTGATATAATCCTAACATTATAAAAATGCTGGCCAAACAAATGCACACACCTTTAAAGCTGCAAGATCAAATCTTTGTTTTCCTTGTCCACATAGAAACGCCGACACTGAGTTTCTGAAAATCTTGACCCTGGAAGGGTTTTTCAAACGCTTAATTTGCGGTGAACTTAAACACCATTTGTGTGTGGACAAAAAGTCAAAATGCAGAGAAAAAGCACCTTTTCTCAAAATACCCATGTGCATGTAGACAGGGCCTAAAAAATAAGATGTAATTTTTTGACGTAGAGCCACTAGCAGCAGAACAGCTTCTGCTTCATTTTCACAGAGCTAGGCTAACTGTTTCCCCATGTTTCCAGTCTTGATGCTAAGCCAGGTGATATCATTCTTTTAATCTGTCAACTGCCTAATGTTGACCTAATGTTAAATGTAATGTTGACTGATTAATATTTTGGCTTTTCATAAACAAATACATCAAGAACTTGTGCCAGGTTCTTACATGTGTTTTGTCTTCGTGTTCTTCTTTCAGCTCCTCCCTTTAGGTGTCTTCACAGTGGATCATCTGCCTCCATCTCACCCTATCTCCAGCATCCTCCTCTGTCACACCAACCCTCTGCATGTCCTCCTTCACTGCATCGATCAATCTTCTCTGTGGTCTTTGTCTTTTTCCTCCTGCCTGGCAGCTCCTTCTTCAACATCCTTTGTCCGATATACCCACTGTCCCTCCTCTGCACATCTCTTTTCTTCTGTTTAATATGCATGTAAATTAAATATATTTCCATTCTTTAGACAAAACAAGCAATAACAGTGTGATGTCATTCTTTGAGAATTTATGAAAGTATTATTTTATTATTATTTTGTGTGTGTGTGTGTGTTTTTAAGGCTCATCCTTTACCCCAAATCATAATTAACACATTAAACATACATTGAAAGATAGATAAATTGAAAGTTTCTTGCAGCTCTGATGTATAATACACAGGGCAAGGAGTGTTTGTTTGCAGCTTATGCCAATCTCTGTTCATTGTCTCTCCTTCCTGCAGATCTGCAGCCATGTTTGTCCTCCATTTTCCTACTTCAGCAATATCCCGCAGCGTCATGATCACCAAGTCACCGGTGGATTTGAAGGACGATTCACCTGTGAGCAGGAGGTGAGGGATTGAGATCACTCTGTCTGTACAGTGGGTCACTCTGCGAGCAGTCCCGGCTCACCTGTTGCTATCTTTAACCTGATTAGCAGCAGGTCACGCTAGGAGAAGATCTCACAATGTGTGTGTGTGTGTGTGTGTGTGTAGGGGGCTGAGCTCTGTCACTTTAAGAGTCTGTTAAGGTGGAGGCTGTTTTCCATGAAAATTCAATCTGATACACGTGCCATACACATTTTCTGGGGAAAACAGATTTTGAACAGAGAAGCCTGAATTCAGTCTCTGTTAGAAAGCCACCCACCGGGCAACAGTGGCTCTTCCCACAGAAGAGCTTATCACTTGCTGCCATAAAAATAGAAACAGGCTGGGCTACTTTAGTCTTTTTAAGAACTGCGTGAGTGTAAATTGTTGAGTCACACTTGGCATTGAAAGACAGGAATCACAGAAGGTGCTGTAAATAAATAAATAAATCTTTGTCACTTTGGCCTTATGTACATCTTGGCTTGTCACAGCAGGAAAAACAGGTGTAAATAGTAAATGTGACTTGTTACAATGTCAACTGTGGAAAAGATCTACACACAAAGTTTGCAAAATGTATAAACTTCTAAGTGAACCTGATGTTCATATATTTCATGTCTGTATGCATGGAAGTTACAAGAAGGCCGTGACCACCACTGTTTTTGTTTTGTGAAAAATGTTAAGTAATACATAATAAAGTGGGCAATGTGAAACAGAAGAAAACTACTGTCCAAGCCATAAATAGTGCTGTTTTTTAAAAAATCAGCTGACATATCACGTATCACGCTAGTGTGTGAAAAATCAGGTTGTGGCAATAGTGACAGGAATCTGTTCCTTTTTTTTTTAATGTGGAGGGTAAGATTTTTATAGTGACTAAAAGTAAAATAGAAACCAAAATTATGTGTGAACAAACACTTTAGTTCACGGAAAGAAAAATAATGACGACACTTCTCATTTTTAGTCTGTCAACTTGGTCAAATTTGTCAACACAAACAGCCGGTATATATTTTAGATAGATATATACTTTATTAATCCCCCACTGGGGAAATTCACTTGTTAATGCAGCACAAGGGTATAAATAAGGTATAACAAAAAAAAGCTAAAATGCTAAAACAGCTAAAAATGAAGAAATCAAAAAATACTATAAAAATGGTACTATATATATACCAAAAGATACGTCACAGAGATTTTATATGTACATAAAGTGCAGTGGGAATTATAATATATACACGGGTATTTTTACCATATGCGCATTATACAGTCTGACTGCTGTCATCATTTTTCAAACATTAAAATTTAAAAATATAATCTAAGCAAAATAAAGTGTTTCCATAGTATAGGTAATTACCATTTTAAGAAAAAAATAGGGTCATTTTGAATTTGATGGCAGCAACACAAAAGTTGGGACAGGGCCATGTTTACGAGAGGAATGTTGTCCCACTTTGTTGTATTTTTCATTTCATGATGCATCAAATGTTGCAGGCCAGTTCAGCACCTGGATTCATTTACCACGAAGCCATGCTGCTGTAATGGATGCCCTGAAAAAGGTGTTGTCTGAATGGGACCATATGATCCAAAATTCTGCAGCGAGAGTACTGACAGGGACTAGAAAGAGAGAGCATATTTCACCCATATTGGCTTCTCTTCATTGGCTCCCTGTTAAATCCAGAATTGAATTTAAAATCCTTCTCCTCACATACAAGGGTTTGAATAATCAGGCCCCATCTTATCTTGAAGACCTCATAGTACCATATCACCCCAATAGAGCACTTCGCTCTCAGACTGCTGGCTTACTTGTGGTTCCTAGGATATTTAAAAGTAGAATGGGAGGCAGAGCCTTCAGCTTTCAGGCCCCTCTTCTGTAAAACCAGCTCCCAGTTTGGATTCAGGAGACAGACACCCTCTCTACTTTTAAGATTAGGCTTAAAACCTTCCTTTTTGATAAAGCTTATAGTTAGGGCTGGATCAGGTGACCCTGAATCCTCCCTTAGTTACGCTGCAATAGGCCTAGGCTGCTGGGGGTTTCCCATGATACACTGAACGTTTCTCTTTCTCTCACCTCTTTTAACTCACCATGTG